>CAKAOI010039210.1:0-25455 GCA_916701655.1 Sebastiscus albofasciatus
TCTCCCATCATGCCTCAGGAGCTATCGTATGGGACTGTGCACTCGCTTGCCACATAATGTAAGGGGCTTTATGGAGAAAGGCAAGAGAGCGAGGGAGCATGGAGAGAGGAGGAAGAGTGAAGAGATGATCACATGGGATGTCCTGACAGCAGGAGGGATGGAGGGGGGGATAAAAGGATGGATGGATGGATTGATGGAGAGGGAGAGGAGGGGAGGAATGAAGTAAATAAACATCTGAGTCCAGAGAGGAGAGTAAACAACAACAATTGCTATCGCTATACTCCAAAAGATGCGTTCCTCCCATCCTCCTCCTCTTCCTCCTCCTCTCTATTTTTCCTCCCTCCCTTTCATCCGTCTTCCCCTCAAGGCATCCTCTCTCATTCTCTGCTCGCCTCTTGCCTCAGCGCCACTCTCCGTGCATCGCTTCTGACCCAGTGAGCACTGTGGTGTCGCCTGCCAATGCAAGTGTGTTAATGTGTGTGTGCATGCGGGAAAGGTAAGACAAAACCTGTCTGTCCAACCAACCGATCAACAGCAGAACACAACAACGTGACAGTGTGTCTAAAGAGGATCTAATATATCTTCTTCCTCCGTGCCATAAAGCTCCATTGACTATTAAAAACACATCAATGAGTCACACTGTTGCACTGGCTGACATGTTCCTTCATTACCATGTAGTTTATTTGAACTCAATCCCTGATAGGCCCTGTTCAGAGCTGGTATTAAGATGCGTCCTCAGTGATCGGATCGCCATCAGACAGCCCTTTCCGACGTAGAATTGAAGCAACTATATCACAGTCTTCAAAGCCACCAGACCAGACTCTATTCACAAAAACAGTAATTTTACCTCACAGCACACAGGAGTTGCTGGTGAACCGATGCATTGATAAGTTAGTTAGTTTGTGTTATTGTGTGACTTCCGGATCCGAACTAACGTGGCGTCCACAGCAGTTCATTGCTTAGCTTCCGTGCAGCTTCTCCAAACTGGGAGCATGCCAACCACCATCTAAGTTAGTGATGTAATGTAAATACACTGTCTATAAGGATGTATATATATACTGTACATGTAGCAGCGTCATCATGCAGAAACCTACGTCAGGTCATGAGGGAAAACGTTTTTTAAAGGGCTTTGGGAAAATAGCATTTTGACTCTAAAACATGCGTACTTGACCAAAATTTAAATATTCAGATGATATTAATACCTAAAAAAAAAAAAATAATAATAATAATAATAATAATGGACCCTTTAAAAAAAAGTATATACATATATTTGTGTGATTTTCTAAAAATTTAGAGATTAAAAATGTTCAAATATTGAGCAATGGACTAGGCTTTTCATGGGATTTGTTGACATTAAGAAAAATGTAGAGCGCTAGTAAGTTCCTGGCTAACTGGCTACTAGCTTTCCAGTTAAAGTAGTGCATAAACTAGCCATGCGAGTAGTTTTTACGTCTCCAAGCCTCTAGAACCACACATTTTGTGAAGACAAATGATGCGCAGGTTCTGCGGTGCCATTTTGCAATGATAATGATGTTTTCAAATCACAATGTCATATAGGATATACTATAAAAAAAAAACCCTGCCCTGGAGCGAAGCCAGAAATCAGGGAAGAATCCTTCGATTTGTGCTGACCTTACCTTGAGTCTTTAGCCACAAAGTTCACCTCTGAGTGCTATTAAACTTCTCTAATGGGTCCCCTGGTGGGTTAAGGCAACGACCACGAACCCCAACATCCATTTGTTGCATGTCTTTCCCCATCGCTCTATCCCTTTAGTTCCTGTCATCTCTCAACTATCGACTCACTAATGAAGGCAGGAAAAATGCCTAAAAAAATTCAACCCCCCCCAAAGAACGCCAAATCTGCCATGGAAAAGTGTTTAGAATATCGTCCTTTCTCTCTCCGGCTTTGCCCACCCACAGAGCTTTGCAGCCTGGCCGTGGCACGCAGCTTACAACAAGCACAGACACAAACACAAAGCACCGGGATAACCGTGAAGCTCCACGGGATTCCGTCTCACAAGAGCCAGGAAGCACTCACCGCAGGGAAGAGATGCCAAACATGAACGCAAGAGCTCTGCCTCTTCTCAGAGCCCGACATGGCTGCCTGTGCGCCCCCACGGAGTCGGGGGGGTGGGGGTGGTACCGGAGCTACCTGCACCGCAGTCTGCCAAGGAATGCCACAAATGGTGTTGCTGATACCATACCGAGGTCCGACTCAAGTGAGCGAGCAGCTGAGATAACAAAGCGGCTGAGTTTAATTGGGTTAATCAAGCTGCAGGGAGGACGAGAGGAAGGTGGAGGAGATTGAGGTGTGTTAGGTACGGGACTCGAGGGAGGATGGGGAAGAAGAGAAAGGTGCAACTTTGAGGAACTGGACAATTCAGTATTTCGTTTAACTTGGCAAATGTTGCAGTCAAAGCACCACAATCGTTTTCTTTTACTCTACTTTTAAGTCACTTAACAATATCATAAGCCGTTAACTGTCTTACATTTGGAAGTAAGATACAAAGATTGTGCAATCACATGCCAGCCATACAAATCAGACAGGTTTAGGTGTCGTTAACCATCTCCACGCCAGAAAGCACCTGCACAAACGAAACAAGAAACTGGCGAACGCAGGGTCAAAACTTCTCCAAAAATGTTCATAAACACCTAAAAATAAACCCCGCTCCACTTTCTCCCGCCACTTGTTGGTATAGGAAGGCGCTAATTCTCAAAGAATGCTTTACGGTTTAAACATATCACATTTCTCCTGTTTGACACCTCATACAATGCCACTCCGCATCACGCTCCTAAGCCGCAAAGCTGCCATGCTGCATTGACCCGAGCTACTCCAATCCACCTCTCACTATCCTCTCCGATATCCAGTTTCATACAACAATAACAGCAGGATAAACTGACCCCATTACTCAAATTATTTAGTGTCAGCTCCCCTATAGAAGTCCAGGCTATACTCACCTCCATTGTCCTTTACAACACCAAGCCGGCCAAATACAGCAGAGGAGGACTTGCTTTAGACATCTGCTGATACCACTCGTTCCCACCATGAGACTTTACTGCTGAACGAGCACTTGAAGTGTATTTTTCCCATCCACACATTAGCATACACCCTCGAGCTTTGGACTGCCGCCTGAAATCGGAGCAACCTGCTGGAGGTGTTCTGTTCAAACATATCAAGCAATCTTAGAGGTGTATGATCAACCTCATTTACAAGCAGTGGTGAAATCCCATTTCAAATACAGAGTATGTGTACAATTGGTCTTCATGAGGCGCAAAAATGACTCAAATAGCTGGATCGGATATCGGTGACAATGGGGTCGATCTATTCAATCCAGTTCTCTGTTAATATACTATGTACATTATATACTGAAATTGGAATTCCTGTTAATTTTGAAGATGTTTTTACCAAGTTGCTGGTGCAGGATTTATTATTCTAATAATAAATAACAATTCAGTAAATTTATATCTATGTATTTATTTGTTACATTTTGTTTTGCAAAGTTAGGAAAACAATGTTTAAGTCAGGCCTGATGCCCAGGTATCGCTATCGGTATCGGGACAGAAAAAGTCGGATCGGTGCATCCCTACAAAATACCATTTTAAATTAAAATTAAAATCAAACCATAATCATTTTAATATGTTTTTCAATTAAAATGAGAATAATGATACAAAAATTATCATTCCCTCAATTGCAATATCAGTCAAAATAATCACAATTACATGTTTTTTTTTACAATCTGGCAGCCCCTATCTGACATGTCTTCTCCATCATGTGAATGCTTGCTGCCAAGTGAAAAAAAAAGTACCCTTCCAAACACCATCTCTCGACAGCAGGCTCTAAACAATTCTCTGGCTGGCTTGCTGTTAATCTCAAATCTCCAGTTGTGTTTTCCCCCGACTCATTTCTATGTAAAGCGACCCCTCTTCTTTTATAGTTCCTGTGGTGAGGCATCACAGACACATCACAGCCATGAGAAACTTTTTTTTATGCTGGATAGTGAGGACATCCCTGCCTGGAGCGATGTGGCTCTCTGTCAGCCAGGACTCTGATTAAGTCCCAGCAGCGGAGTAATGAGCGGCAGCGCTGCACAGTTAGACTAGGAGACAAGACTGACACACACAGAACACAAGCTATTCACATACAGGAGCATATGTGAGACCAGAGCGTACAAGCACACGCGGGGATTTGTGCTGAGCCGCTCTCTCAGTAGAATCGGTGGCCCTGATTACTCAAACTAAAGCCAAAACACTCCCCGCCCTGTCAGCAGCAGCACTGCAGGCCACGGCATGAATAAGACATGAAGAGCAAAATACTAAGGGTGGCTGTGCTCTGTGGCAAATCCTGTCATGTGTTAAAATTAGACACACAAAGAAACAGTCACACATACGCGGGGCGCTGCTAACGAGTCTTGCCACAAGGGAAAGTGAGCGCCAAGTAGGTCAGTAAACGCTGGTGAACGTTGGAGCGTCGGGGTGTGTTTGTGTTTGTCATCTTTTCCCTACAGCCGGATAAGCCGAACACTTGATGAGAGCCACTGTGCCAGACAGTTGTTTGGCTGAAAGAGCGGGTCAGTCTTGGGTAAGCGAAAGGCCGTCTGTGGGCAAAAAATCTCTTCCCTCATTAAATGCGTTTGACTCTTGCCAGCAGCGAGTGTTGAAACTCCCGCTTTCAAAGCATGCTGGAAGAAGAACTGCACACATTTCACTCTTTCGTATGAAAGACAGTTGATGAACTGCTCGTCAAAATATCATAAAACTCTCCTCTTAGTCATCTGAAAGCATCAGCTCAACAGTTACAACGACCTTTAATGTAAAGAGCTGCTGTGGATAGACAAGGTGACAAGACGTCAGTGGTGTGTGGCAATATTTTGGCTACTTAAAGGGTCACCAAAGTCACACAATAACACAAACAAACTAACCGATGGAGGCAGCGGTAGACCAGCAACCACTGGGTTCTGCCAAGTGAAATTACTGGGTTTTTTTTCCAATGCAGTCTGGTGGCTTTGGCGAAAGCATGGCGGGGTAAAGCGGTGCTTGCTTTGCTCCAATGCTGGTAATCCTGTCTGTTTCTCCAAACTGGGGGCGTGCCGATCGTCATCTACTGTAGGTAACACATTGACTATGGATAAGTAGCTCATACAACCCCACTTCAAAACACCAAAACTATCCCTTTAAAGTTTAGTCATGTATGAGGCTTAGGGTTAGGGCTAGAACAAACAGGCTGGTGATGTATATTATTAAGATTGCTTTAAACTGTGCCAACAAACACAGAAAATACCACGAACTATGCGTACCATCTGTAGCAGCATCATCCAATACCATCCAGGCTCACTGTACAAATGCTTACAGTCTCCAACACCAGCAATTAGACCCATCTCCTGGAACAATTAGGGAGGGACTCTAGGAAACACCCCTGCAGCAACCACAACATTACTAAACGCTGATTTCAGCATTAATAACATATCATACACGCAAGACAGAGTGCCAATACACACTGATGAACCTAACTGACCCCAGTTACAAGCTCCCTGGATTTATACAGGGAGATTCAGGATTTATACACACAAGATGGAAACATTTTTGTTTGTTTTTATATAATTAATTTATTGAAAGAGGACCTATTGTCCTTTTTCCCTTTCCTTCAGTGTGTTGTATAGTTTTTTGTGCATGTAAAAGGTCTGCAAAGTTACAAAGCACACAGAAACTCTGTTCCCGAAGTGCCTCAAACACCTCGCTTGAAGTGCCGCCTTTTCTTCCGTAACATGGTGATGTCACCAAGTAACACATTTGCATAATACCTGCCTTGCAGCCAGTTTGGCACGCCCCAAAACAAAGCTAGTTAGAGCGGAGCTGGAGCAGAGTCCGAAGAGTTTAGTTCAGTTGACCAATCAGAGCAGAGTGCGCTTTTTTCTTTTTTTTTTTTTAAAGAAATTTTTGAAAGTATGCACCTCAAAATACAAATAAGCATGATAGGTCCTCTTTAAACTCAGCAGATATGGTGACTTAATTAATATTCTTATCTATATCAATAGACTGATATGAATAAATACTGTATATCATGACTAAATGTTTTGACAGCCCTAAAAACTTTATTTTAAAAAGTGCCCATTTTGGCTGCTAGCCAATATTTGGGAAGAATCTATTAGCATTTATTGGTCTTTAAAGGTCATAAAAATGAATGTTGTTTCAGCTCAATAATACCACACAAAGCGCACGGTAACAAATTGGCTATTACTCATTTGATTTCACCGTGACTGTTTTGGACCCAGAACTCTTGTATCCCTCGAGTGCTACCAGGAGTTGCACGTCTTAACATGCCAACTTGCAGCCCGCGTGCCCAGCTATCACGGCGCTGTCTGTCTTTCATTTATTCCACCTTTTATCTGACTCCAAGAAACATAATCACGCAGCTGTCTGCTGTATGAAATGAGTCATATTTGGCGAGAACAACATGTTTGAACCGATGGCCAAACCAACACATCCTGATGGTGCAGCGTAAACATGACATATCGGGAGTTATTATTTAACGTATGCCAAAGGAAAAAGATTATTTGATAAACAATTTCCTACCTTATATTTTTCTGTTATCAAATAATCCATCACATAATCCAGTTTTTGACATCAAAGTCGGCATGGTTTCTGAGGGTAGAGTTTGAATTTTTACTGAGCTAAGCTGCTGTTTTTGCTTGGTCCGGTCCATTTTGACAGGGGGTGAGGGGGTCAATGAAGCAATGCCCCCACCTTGCACTGGACCGCATCATAGATTGACCCACTCGCCGTGGTGAAATACAGTGTTTGCTTCCGACAAAAAGGGATAAAACTAAGTTGTGATGGCTGGAGGAGCAACCTGCTGCATCCATATCCTGTTTATCTGGGATAGATTTCCTGAAAGTGACAGCCCAGACCTCGCCAATAGTGGACCGGCCCTTCTGGCTTTTGCCCTCAAATAGCAGATGGCTCGTCCCAGCCCAGGCTGATAAACACAATTATCATTCCAACTCATTTTGAATGATGAATCTGCTGTTCTCTAAATCCCTTATAAATGGGACTAGCAGAGACAACCTAACTTGTATTAGAGGCATCCATAAAGCAACTTGTGAAAACACCGTTCAGCAATGGGAAAGGAGAATGTAGAGAAATTGTGAGTGTGTTTTGAGTGATAGTGCAGCGGTGGCGTGTTCAGCCCTACCTGGACCTGCTCACCCCGGACAGCCGAGTCGCCCAACAGCGGCTCTGCGGGCGGCGTGTTGATTGTTACTGACTTCTCTGAGCGGCTGTCTTTACTGCGGGACTTGTGGCGGTCCCGGCTTCGCTCCCTGCAACACAAAGAAATAAGCAAAAAAGCGTGGTTACAGAAAAGCAACACTTTAAATCTGGTGTTTACCAGAGAAGCGCTCATAAAGTTCTTGGAAATACATCATTCAGCATGAAAAAAAGTATAAAAAATGACTTGTCAACAGCCCTAACAACTAGTACACAAGCTCAAATGAAAAAGTGTTTCAGACAGGGGGTGAAAAGAGGTGCTGCAGCACAGCTGGTATGAGAAAAATGAAGCGCATTTTGAACATTAAAGCATGTAAACATGTTCTAGTAGAAACCCAAAGTATGCACCTGAAAATGAGCATAATAAGTCCGCTTTAAAATCTGGGATTTTTGGGGAATTTTTGCATTAAAAAATGGCTCAAACAATTAATTGATTATTAAAATTGGCGCAGATTAATTTTCCGTCAATCGCTTCAGCTCTAGAGAAAACTGTTATATCTTCTGTTGCTCTGAAGGAGCTTTCCAAAGTTAAACTACAATTATCGCATCATGGTTACATGCCTCCGCCAACCAGTCAAGTTGCACTCTATATCCATATCTGTCCAAAATGTCATCACTTCATCTTTTTATCCTCTTAGACATTTGTGTGAAATTGTCATAATTAGCATATGAATTCTTGAGTTATGGCCAAAAAATGTGTTTTGTGAGGTCACAGTGACCTTTGACCCCAAATTCTTATCAGTTCATCCTCGAGTCCAAGTGGATGTTTGTGCCAAATTTGAAGAGATTCCCTCCAGGTGTTCCTGAGATATCACATTCGCGACTCGGACAGATCAAAGAGGAATTATGGGAAATGTAGGATCCAATGAGTTTGGCATTTGACACTGAAAGTCAGGATATCTCAGCCTCTGCTGCTTTGATTTTGAGTGAACTTTTTTTTTAATTTGTAAATCGTGAGTGAACAAAACTTTAAGAACCAAACATGACTGTATGTTTTTCTTCAGTCTTTGCACCATGACCTTTGACTTTTGCCTCGCTTTGTCCTATTTTACAGCAAAACGTGCAAGTCTCAGAGATAAGCATGCTGAGAGAGACCCATATATGATCATACTGTACATACAAAGAGAGCAGGGACAACGTGAAAGCAGCTGTTAGAGTCAGATAAGAGCACAGCAGCTTGCTGTGTGAAGGTGGAGAAATTAAACTAAGCTTTGTTTCAGTCTCCTGTCTAATTTCCGATGACTGGAGCCTGTGTGAACTCTGTCTGACATAGTCCCCCTCCCTCTACATCCGTCCTCCCTCCATCACTGCATCACTCTCACTACAAAGTCTCCAACATATGAGCTCCATCAGCCAGACTGACCCTCCTGCACTTATGGCCCTAATCCTGCATAGAGCGTGAACGGAGGGTCTCCACATCCTCCACGCAGCATCACCACATCGCCACATGGCACGGTGCCCGCTCTGCAGCTCCATTACCACTGAAAGCTCAACAGTTAATCCCTCATTGGTTTCCCTCCCCCTCCAGCTGCTGACATCTTGGACTTAGTGCATACATTATAGCACATATCAAAATGTAAAAAGTGATTACACAATGTTTAATTAATGTATAATTCCCAGATGTTGTGTTTGAGAGATGTCGGACAGACAGACGCCAGAGAACTCATATAGATATGACAAGCTGAAGATGCTTTAAAGAGATTAACTGGGCAAACATATTGGGCATCGGGTGAATGAAAGAGATGTCGTGCGCTCCTTTTCTCAGTTGCACGTCTGAAGAACACAAAGGATGTTTCCAGATGCTGTTGTCTTGCTAAATGCTAATTGAGTTTCTTGCTGTCGCTACGCTTCATGGTAATCACTTCTTTTGTCTGAGTGACACTCGAACAGAAGTGGAACAAATCCAATTTCCACAACGTTCTCTCCATTAAGACACTCGAGCACAGTGTGTTGCTAGTTTTCTGTTTAAAGTCTTTTACAGTGTGAAAAATGGGAAAATACTCGCCTGTGAATATTACATATCTAGGGCTTTTATTGTGAAAGGCAACAACGGAAGGAGTTGGTCTGGATCTGCGCTGCCTTCGAGGTTGAACGGAGTATTTGCTGTCTTGGTTCGGACTACAGAGCCTGCATGTCGTTTCATACAACTCAACTTGTTCTGCATGACGTGATTGGTTGATACCTTTATTGGCAGTGTGAAAGCTCAGAAAAATAAAATACTGATTAGAGCAGCTTTCATTTTTTTCAAAGTCGCACAAACAAAATAACAAATACGATCTGGTTCCCATTAACGACAGCCTTCTACTGAACTATAAATGACAAACACAAGTGACCCTTGAACGCTACTTTCTCACACAATAACTATTCATAACCATAATGTGCAGGATATCCTGCCTGCAAGGGAACGGAGGAATCAGTCTAGATTGACAGCAGTGGAGCTGTTACAGTCTAACACAGTTGCACTGGAGTGTTTTCATTAAAAGGGTGTTAACCAGTCTGCTTCCCGCCTCTATTCTTGTACTTCCTTTTTGAATGTGGACACAAATTCCCACAGAAAATCAATGTTTCAGTAAGAGAAAGCTCATTTCCAACAGCCTGCAGCGACTTCTCTCGCTGACAGATTCCTGTCTAATAAATCCAGAGGAGATTAGGTCGATGGAAGCCTTTAAATATATAACAGCCATCATTATTACTTTAAATATTATTATGGCGATCATCATCACTGTAGAAATGGCTTCTCCAGCGGAGGGTGATCATCAGTCAAAGGCTGTCACTGATTGGGATTATTAATTGTGGAGGAGAGGGGTCTGGGAGGAGACTGGGAGGAGCAGCAGGGCTGATAACGCTACTGATCCTACTTCAAAGTCATCAGCAGAATAATAAGCAGCTCTGGGGGAAAGAGAAGGAAAGGTAACGGCTACAGTAAGTCGAGAGCAGAGTGGAGCAGGAGGTTGGGTTAAAAAGAGAAATTCACTCTACTAATCATTTTTTTTAAAGAGGAACTGTTCAGGTGCATACTTGTATTTTGGGTTTCTACTAGAACATAAAACATATACTGACATTTATGTTAAATGCATTCAGACAGCCCCGATGGAGCTGACCATGGATGTATAAAGAGAAGCTGACAGGAGAGCTAGAGACGGACTTGGAGAAGTTAGAGGAAGTTTACATGTCTGACTACGTCCGTTTTTCAAAATAAAGTGTTAACAAAGGGAACTGTATATACAAAATACATATAGATACGTACCTCATACAACCCCACTTCAAAAAATCTGAGCTATCCCTTTAAGAGATCAAATGTAATGAGGAGTCACAAGTGCTTCATTTTAAGGTTGGCAACCAATGGCATACAGTAAACAAGGTGTGAGCGTGTGTCTGTACACACAGCATGTGTAACGTGTGTATCCCAGCGAAGCGTGATTCATTGGTAAAGTCTAGAACAGGAGGTGAAGGAACACCTGGTTCTCAGCCTGCTGGCGAGACTACAAATGTGTAAGAGAAGAAAAGGTGCAAAGATGATGCGAGTTAGACATCAAATACTGTCAACAACAGCATTTTGAAAATGTGGATGCACACAGACAGGAAGTAGAGCGGCGAGCAGACCTGTGGGCAGCCAGGGAGTGGTTTGAACAGATCGGCCTCTGTCTACCGGCCCCTCCCCTCCCCCCAGGCCGTTCTCTCATTCCCCCTCCAGCATGCTTCTGGGGTGATCGCACTGTGCGGAGACCTCGCTCCCAACACACATACACCTTCTCCCCCCCCTCCACCTACCAACCACCAACCACCCCTTCCCACATCCTCTTCCTGCCTCATTAACATGCAGCCGGCTCGTTGGTATTCCAACAGCGTGCTCTGCTATGATTTGATTAATGGAATTTGACTTCCAGCGTGGATCCCTGAAATGGGTATGGCTTTTTGGAACAGTGGAGATGAGAGGAGGGGTTTCTGAGAGGGCAGAGAGGCCTGGCGAGCTGGGGCAGAGTCCTGCCAATTAGGCAGCGGAAGCACCGTTTCCCTCTAACACCTGAGGAGTGTGGCCGTGGTCGCATTCTCCACCTCACACAGAGGGAGGGCGATGGCTATTGGGGCTATGGAGAGCCAACTAGCGTGGCAAGCCAAACTGTCTCCGGACCAATTTGTTCTCTCTGCAGCTGGCAGGGCAGCCCGCACACCTGTGTGGCACGCAGCTTTTGTGTCAGCCGTCTGAGCAGAGGCACCGGTGGACGACTCGGCCTCGGCCAAATGGGTAGAGTCATGACGCCAAATAAAAAGTGACCAACCGCACACTCAGCTGGGTCATCTCAAACTCATGAACATCTTATAGAGCAATGGCAGTCATGAAATTAAAACTGAAGTAGGCAAGATTGGAGCAAATATGATTCAAAAAAAGATGCTAATGGCATCTGCAAGATTTCACAGACCGGAGGAAAACAAGCAGTAAGAGCTGATCTGAGTTCTGCTGTCAATTTAACTCAATAGATCCAAGAATTAAGGGTTCAAACTTCTTGGTAGTGCTACCTATAACTTTAAAGCGACTGATAAGCTCCACTGAATATAATCACCACTGAATATAATCACCACTGTAGCGCGTGCAGTCTGGTGCTGACCCAGGTTGAGTTGGAGGGCCGCTGGGTGTGATAAGCAGTCATGTGGCCTGGCTGCTCCTCAGGATTAGCCTCATATAGATAATGCTACAGTAGGGCTGCACAATTAATTGAATATTAATCATGATCACAAGTTTGGCTTCCCACAATTAAATGAACATGATCGACTGCGATACTGACGTTTAAAATGCGTGCTCTGCTCAAAGACAACTCAGCGAAATGAAAATGTTGAACAATGATATCACACATCACAAATTTTCCTCATATGGTGCAGGCCTACTACCTGCCACTGTGTCTGGTGGATTCCAACATCTAGCAGCCACTCAATAGATTACAACTGTTTTTTGGCTGGTGAGTGAAGCCAATCTAGCAGCCACTTGCATATTTTACCAGCATTTGGCTGGTGGCTGGTGGCTGGTGCTAATTTCCAACCCTGACTGACACCACTACTGAAAAGTTACCACTCTTCCATACATCTTCACATTTTAATATCACAGTATTCAAAGAACAAAAAACATTTTATGGTCAACTTAAGAGTCTATATAAAATGTATACAGAACGTCTCCTTTAAGAGAACCTCCAAATTAAATGAATGAATTAGTTTAAATGACTCGCTCAGTCCCATGCGAATGTGGCGCGCGGCCCCTGTAATTGGAGTTGGACCAATCAAAAGAACCAATTTTCTACATGAGCAACTGCTAATATGAGATTTGCAATTTCATAATCATTTAAATACTCAAAATTGACAGAGTGGAGGAGCCAAGCTTTGGGGAACTTTTGAGAGGAAAAAACGAATTAAAGTAGCTCAATACAACATGGATCCTTAAAGTGGTTAGGGTGGAAATATCTCTCTAGTGGGAGTACGGCTGGTACACAATTACAGCAGAGATGCCAAATATTGACATATATCTTTTATTTTATTTTATTCCAATTAAATTTATTATTATTATCATTTATTACAATATAATCATTTTTTGCAGGTAGAAAAAATTTAATTACCAGTCTGATTTTAAAACCAAATTCTTCAGATTTACCCACTAAAAAACATTTAAAACATGCAACTAAATTTGTGAATGATGCACTGCACCAAAGAATATATTGGAAACAAACATGACAGCCTCTGGCTACTTCCAAGAGGTCGTGGTAATTGACTTCATAATCATATTAACGCCCTTCCCTCGCAGTTAATGGTGCAGCTCTGGATTCTGGATAATACAAAAGTGCACTGTAATACCCGTAATTACTGAAAAGACTGCTCTCTTGTCTATTAGTGTTTTGCTCTGGCGCCAAGTGAACATGGTCAGAAGGGAATAAGAAGGAGTTCCGAATAAAGAAATCGGTGTCATCAGCGTGTTGTCTCATCTTTTGGCAACGTCCATGGACAGAGCTGCTACGCTGTCATTACTGAAGAACCAGGGGACTTTTTTTGTGGAAGTATCTTGGACACCAGTTGAAGATTGTTTGACACAGGAGGGGAGGAAACAACTCCAAAAACCCTGCACCGTCTGGTAATGAAAATCGAAGCCAATACAATTCCATTCTCCCATTATTGTCTGACAAATTATGTTAAAGATTGACTCTAAAATGCGAATAGATACAAACACAACTATGTGATGATGTGAGATTATTTGTGTTGTGATCGCGCTCCGACGTTCCTACATCTGTTCCGAGCATTAGCAGTAATTAGACTACAGTGATCCAGAACCGCCTCACGCGTGGCACCCCTCGGCGTGAAAAGATTACCTTCAGACGACGATGACAAGGGGTTTCAAAGGCAACAATTTCTCTTTTTTTGGGGGGGAATATCAAATTAGAGGCCAGCCGGTGGCTTTGGCACAGTTATGGCAGGAGCGAAGGAGTGCAAAAGGCGCTTGGCGGGGATGCCCATATGTTCCTTTCCAATTTGCTGTCACTCACTTGAAAGGCTTCAGAAACAGAAGTAGCGGGGGATAGGAGCTCCCACCACCACCAACACCATCACTACCCCCCACCCATCTTTGATTCCAAATGAAGCGAGACCACTTTTGCTCAGCGTAACTTTGAGCTACAAGGGCACATTCCTGCCCCGGGGAATGCGAGCGAGCGGGGTAACAAGTGATACGCCTGCGCCGACCCATCCTCAGAGAGTAGTCAGGAATCCATTTAAGAAGGGGGAGGTGGTGAGGGAGGCGATACGGAGGGGAGGTCAAGAGCGAACGAGAAAGGGGCAGCTGCTGCTTTCATATCACGACGGACACATGGGAGCAAAAAAAAAAAAAAAAATGAGCGAGGGTGGGAATGATGATGGAAAGGAGAGGAAAGAGAAGGATAAAGAGTGAAGGTGACAGAAAGTGGACGTGAGACACAAAGTTCCTTAAATGCCAACAGGTGGCAGCGAGAACGAGAGTGGCGACGGAGAAGCGAGAGATATATGGCGAAAAAAAGCAAGAGGGGGGCCGTCAGCTACAAGGGAGGGGCCGCTGTGGAACAGGAGCCCCCTCTCATCCCCTCTCAGGCTCTCAATGTGTCCACTGAGCCATCAGTCAGCCAGCCCTCTTCGGCACCTGTCTCCTGCTGCCTTCCTGAGGCCCGTCAACCACGGCCATTTCACTGCTGACAGACTAATGTGCCTACACGAGCTGAGGGCTCCACATGTGCTAGGCCAGAGAGGAGGATAGAGATGAGGGGCGGGGTCACAGGGTGGACATTTGTAGGGAAAGGAAGGTTGAGGAAGTAGAAATCAGGGAATAAAGACAAACTCACTGTTTGATTGATCGGTCAGTCTATAAAATGGAACTTTAAGTAATATATTAAGATATCTATCTCAATTCAAAACCACATGGATGATTTCTCCCATATGTGACAGATGTGCAAGGAGTTATTTCAGGTGTAATAAAGCCCTTTTTCGACTGCAGGAACTTTTTCTTTTTTTATTTTAGGAACCTTTTGAGGAACAAGGGTCTGAATTAAGTCACAGGGACATTTTCCGGGAATATTTTACCCCCCAAAAAGACCCTGGTCGGGGGCTAGTACTTTCTGAAAGAACAGGAACTTTCCTTCAGAAGTAGGAACCTTTTGTTTTGACAAGTTCAGCTACTGAACAGCTGCTTGGTAGGGATTTGATGATTAAAAAAGACCTATTATGCTCATTTCCAGGTTCATACCTGTATTTTGGGTTTGTACTAGAACAAGTTTACATGCTTTAATGTACAAAACACATTATTTATCTCATTCTTCATACACAAAGAATCTTACCCATGCCTGTGGGATCCCCGGGAGCGTCCGGAGTAGTAGGAATAGCCCGAGTAGGTTGACTCTGTGTCCATGTTGATACAGTCCTGCCCAGGCAGCTAGGCTCGGGGCAACGCAGAGGCTGCTCGGCTGGACCGCCGGCAGAAACAGCGGAATCGTGTGCACGGTGTTGTCGAGCTAGAGGCTGTCGATTTGGCTCGCTCAAGAGGCTGACAGAGGTGGCGAGCTGTCGGCGGTCAGGCTTGAAAGCGACCCTGGGGGCGCCCGGTGAGGAAACATCAACCTGGAGGGGGGGGGAGACAGACGGGAAATTTGAATTCAAAATGTGAAACGTCTGGGAAACCTGCCCACATTTGACTGTTAGAGACAGGAGGAGCCAACGAGACAGGGACAGCGTCTGACACGGAATAAAGAACATCACATAATCTATCATTCAAGTCACAGGCTTTTTCATCGCATCGCTTCATCATTTAGTATTTGTTAGCATCCCTCATGCATAAATACTCAGATGTGCCTGTGTTTATCTGCAGCTGCAGCACAGTCTTCTGGCTACAAACCTGCAGTGACAACACGGTGTTAAAGGCAGCTCTCAGGAGGTTAAAGCTGAGCGTACCAGATAAAACACTGCTACCGTGAAACAGCAATTTGCTCTTATTCCCATATGGCTGACAACTGTTGTTCAGAGGCAGGTTGACGTCTCTGACAGACACACGGCAAACTATTTAAGCCTGACACTGACACGCTTTGAGACGACGAACACAGCGAGAGCGTGGTGAAGATAAGGGCTTCTTTTTCACAGGAGGAGTTCAATAAGACGGAGGTGTTGCCAGTTTGGGAGCTGCGACGGAATAGTTAAATGAGAAATTCACAGAACTGCTCCAAACAATGAGTCCTCCTATCTACTTTTAAAAATCAGTTGATTGCATCAGTATGAAGTGTGTTAAAGGGATAGTTCGGATTTTTTGAAGTGGGGTACCACCGCAGGAGCAAAGCGATGTACTGCTGTGGACGGGGCCGGCAGCAAAACAGATTTTAGACAGCTAAAAAATCAACATCAGTTTAAGTGTAAGCTATATTTAGAATATCTTTATCTTGCCGTCAGACAGCTCTCTCCAACGGGGAACTGAAGCCGCTATCTGGTACTCCTGTCTGTTTCTCCAAACTGGGGGCGTGCCGACCATCATCTATTGTAGGTAACACACCGACTATCCCTTCAAAACACCAAAACTATCCCTTTAAGTTGTCATTACTACGCTCCTGAGCCAAACCGTCACAGCAGCAGCGCACAAAGGATGGCATTAATGATACTGAAAGAAATGAATTGCTTGTGGCTAGGACATGCTTCATATGAAAATAATGAAACTTTTGCAGTGAAGCGCTACGTGATGTCTATGCCAACACTTGTACACGACCCCGGGATGCATTTATTAAGAGTCTAGGATAACGTTTTCAATTGAAAACGTTCCAGCTTTCTTAGGACCGAGAAATTGCCGTTGATGAAATTATCATAATTTTCAGCCATTAACTAGACATGCAAGGTATTGTATCGTGGAAACAATGAGTTATTAATTGATTAGTCAAACACCAGAAATCTAATCTGTTCCAATTTTGATTCAATGATTTTACTGTTATTTATCAAGTTAAAAATACAAAACAATGTATTTATGTAATTAATTTATTCACATCCATTTATATTCAGTTAGCAAAAAACACATTAGAATGAAATTGGACTTTCAGTAGTCTAACAAAAGAATTAGAAATGTGGCTTACATTTTTGTATTATTAATGCACTCTCTCTGAAAACTAGATTTAGTTTCATTGATAAAAACTAGAGCAGCGCCTTAGTCTGACACATTTCTCTTTGGGATTAATAAAATACTTCATCTATTGACAACTGACACTGAGATAAGGCCACATATATATATGTATAATAGAATTGAAAATATAAAGCATGCAACAATTTTAAGATTGCAGCTGTAAATCAAAATTAATAGATGGACTATCATTATTATAATCATTATTTATGCTCCTCTGTGCAGCATTCCTATCTGGTGACGCCACAGCTAGACATGCTGCAGTTTAAAAATGTGAACACCCCCGTCGAGATGAACACAACAAACTTCTCCGGATGGATACTTGAAACTAAACACATGCTACATCTCTTACTTTACATGCATTTTAATAACGTTTTAAAGTTTTGTTCTTTCTTTCTATTGGAATAGATGCTTTTATGTGCTTAAAGGCAGACACGTCAGGTATAGGGTATAAAAAAAAAAAAAAATTAACTAACAAATATCGCCATGAAATTTCCCCAGTTGACTTACTTACATTCAGACAATTATTTTCTGTACTGTTAGACTCAACTAAGAGGGGTTCAACTAGACTGCATTAAGGAGGAATAGTGGATGATCGGAGGACATTCGTTGATGGTACATTCAGAGTAAGTGAGCAAGAGATGTGACAAAGTAAAAGATGTTTGAATGGTAAAAAATGCACAAAGGGAGAGAGAGAGAGAGAACAGTGAGTCATGGGTAGCTTGAGGCAGGCTGTAAACACTCATACCTGCATGACACACTCACACACTCGCAGCGTCTCAGACAGCTCTGGGTGAGATGAAAAATGGGAAATACACATGTAGTTAAAACTCAAAAAGACCTGAATCAAATTTCACTCACTTCCCCGTACATGTGCACTTTGAGCCGGCCCGCCTACTCTTGGCATTAAACATCCACTATGGAGTGGAGGACAGAAATAGCTGGTATTAACCAGAGGGCTCTCTCAAACAAGTTATCCATCTACAGTATATTAGGGGGAAATAACACATTCCTTTTTTTCTAATATCTGCATCAATCATCCAGAGTGCTTCACTCCTTCCTATCTCCTCCTTCATACCACCACTTTGTCCCGACATGGTCTGAAGCTGCAGCACGCCTCCAGATCGAAACTCGTCCAGAAAAACTCTAAAGATTTACGGCTGATTTATGACTCCAGTCGCCTTGAAAAGGTGCTGAGAAGACTGAGCGAACCGTCTCCCTCTCCCTGATTTTCTGCATTCACAAACTCCACTTAGCCATTTAGTACCTTATCTGCCACTTGGAAGGAAAACGCACTTCACTGGGACCAAAAATACACAAACATCCAGTATGACCCAGTTCTGTGGTGGCGGCACATCTGTGAGCGACTATTCATGCTTGTGTGACTGTCACAGCCTGACTGCAAACACTTTGAAGGTTACGCAACCGCATATTTGGATATGCTCGCTGTGCAAATCATTTTTAAATGCCTGAATCATCCTCACAAGGTGACAAATCCTCCCTCAACTGGTTCTCTGCTGTCTCAACGCCAGCCAGCTGCTGATGATCCTACGGAGTACTTCCAGTAAAGCGGGGTTTCCCAAAAAGTCTTTGGGTCACTTTCTAATCATCTCTGATGTAAAAGCCTCAAACAGATTACTTTCTTTTTATTTGAACATTAAAGCATGTAAACATGTTCAAGTAGAAACCCCGAATACAAGTATGAACCTGAAAATGAGTATATTGTGGGACCTTTAAAGGGTCCTGTAGGAGGATGGAAGTGTCCAGGCATTGCTAATAATCTACTGCAGGAATTCACCCATTGAGTAATGACCGCTATGCAAGCTGGACACAATCACAGAGGCAATTCCATCACCTGTTTTAATCCTCTTAAAAGCGAGGGCACGCAGCTAAATGAGGGATTAATAGGGTTAAATGAGTGCGTGGTCCAGGTTCAGTCAGAGTGCAGCAGCGAGTAGAGACAGCAGCTCGCACAAAAAGCTGATCGATTATTTCCTGGAGTCAGTGTCTCCGCACATCGTCTCCAACTGTTTCAGATACTTCCCGCTGAGCGAACGGTTCAGTACAGTCCTGCAACCCGGCGAGAGGCCTGCTGGCTCTGAGGTCTATATTGAAGTGAAACAGGATCTGCGGGTGTTCTCACATGTGGTTTCTGTCTTTGCCATGCCAGAGAAAATTGGTAAGCGGAACCACTTCAAGTTTGCGGGGAGAGTCCGTGGCTGAAATAGGAATCCCCCCCAGCCACCGTGGAAGGGAGGGAGGGAGGCCTGGCAGGTTCTTCACAGTAACACAAGACCCCCGCTGAGCTGCCGGCTTGTCTGTTTGTCCTGGCAAACACTGGCTACAAGGAGCGGGAGAGGAGGAAGGAGCGACATTATCACAGCAATCATGAAGCATGAAGGGTATCACGTGAAAACATGAATTCAGGAAAGCTTCTGTGGGCCCAAATTCCTTCATGTAACACAGCACCAGGGGGTTTTTAAAGACTCAAATGCCCCCGACAAAACATTCATATGGAGAAACAAATAAAAACAGGTGTAACAACCTGAGCGTCGACTCGAGGAACAGGATAAACATCCAGCGTCCTAAACCGGGAGGTAAACAAACAGCCGTGCGTAAACAGCCCGAGTAAATACTTTCATCTAGAGCGAAGTTACACTGGAGCCACGAGACATCTGCTGTCAGCCGCCGCCGTAAACAAACCGGCTCTGCTCGGCTGCACCCTTCACATCACATCCAATAAAACTCGGCGAGATTCGATTATCAGCCGCTGAAGTGGATACATGGAGATACAGACGCATTGACAGCCCGACTATGGCAGTGCGTAGTGTGACATCTCAAACAGCATTATTCTCATTTTCATACCGCTCTGTGTTGTTTATGGTATGTCCTCGTCCCGCTGCAGTCGCTGAACCAGCGAAGTGCTGCCCTGCAAAACTGACCTCAAGACACACTGTATGAGTAGGAGTTTAGCAAGGAGCAGCAACAGCACTTCCTGTTTCCCCGTGTAAAGCGGCAAATTAAGCATCTAATGGACCAGATAAGACGATCCGGCATGTTTTCATTCCGAACCTCCTCTCAGGCGAGACGTTCATCTGTTCCTTCTGCGGAATAGAAGTGAAAAGCCCCAGAAGCCCAGACATGGACAGTTTCTTCAACTTTTTTTCCCCTCACTCCATTATTCCTGTTTTATTTTTTTCTAATGCATCTTGTTTGTAGTGGAACTGAACTTTTAAATGAAATGAAAGTATCGCAAACTAACTTGCAATACTGCTTTTTCTTCATACATGCACAGATAATACAATGTGATGTAAAACATTGGTTTGTTTTATTGCTGTTTTTACATCTGTCTATAATACCTGTACTTAAATGACTTCTTCCTATTGTCCAACTGTATGTTTCACTCTGAAAACCCCAATAAAAAGAAGAAGTGAAAAGCCCCCTGTAGCGATTAATCCTGAAATCCCACTGTCTTTGATTCCTGCACTACTTTTTACACTGATCCACTACGGCAACTCTCTTCTATACAATAATAATAATAATAATCCAACTGAACCATAGCAAAAAAGAGACCAGGAAATGACGATTGTAATCATCCGGGCTGAATTAGTAGACATCATGTGGTCTCTGTTGGAGTACTGCCAGTCTGAGCAGAGATGCTATTAAAAGCTCATACGTATTTAGAGCTAATGGTGTATATGACCTATGTTTAGCAGCATGAGATGATGGGTTTACGTGCTAAATTGGGGATTAACACATAATTACTTATTGTGGATAACTAGGCTGCGAGATTTGACCTGCCTTTTGACTGTTTAAACAGAGAAATGAAGCTACTTCCAGCACCATTCGCTGACACTTCTCCCTCTCGCCTCATGACATCCCTCCCTCCGTAACCATGACGCCCTCGTAGCTCTGCCTCTATTATCAATGTAACACATCTCCTCACACCATAATAAGAGACAACCAGCTCATGCACAATAAGCTTTGAGAGAAGGTAAGTCTGTCACACGACCCGTCGGGACACGAGGAAACATTAAAGCGAGTCGGTCCAACCCGGTCACATGCTCGCTGGGTTCCTGTCCGTGACTGAGCAAATGAGGGTCATTAATTCAGCGGAATTCAATCAACATTCCCGAGTGTCACCTCAGATATCCTGTGAGAGATGAATGACGGACAATAAGGAAGTGAGATGAAACAGCAGCAGATCCAGAGTTTATATATCTGCTCTCACTAACAGGTATGTGGGACTAACACTGACTCAGACCCTTATGCCTGACTCACATTTGGCCTTTACCTGTTGCATTTTTGTGCTGGTGTTACTAGGCAACCACATTGAGCTGATCCTGAGTGGTCAGTAAATAAACCTGCTGATGATTGCATTAGCTGGAGTGAGATTCTCTAGTTGTTATATTCCAATGGCGCATTCACACCAAGAGCAAACTTTTCACACAGCATTAAATTTGTATATTCGTGGGAGTTGAAACGTGACGCGAAAGCCTATCAGCGTTGAGATCCTCCTCCTGACGTCCCGACGTTGTTGAATCAAGAATGGAGGAAAAAAATATTGTCGCCGTACGGTGTTGTATTTATTCCTAGATGACGTTATGTTGAGTGTTGATGGAGCAGCTGCATAGTCTGACACTGATCGACCAAAACTCCATTCAGAAAACAAGCATTTTCAAAGTTGTTTGCTTGTCGTCTTGGTAACAGACCTGACAAAGCATGAATTAAGATTTTTAACAAATTGGTATTATTATGTAGTTATTTCGGCATCCTTTTGATCTCCTTTACAACAATGTTGCCGCTGTATTTATGCCTAGACGACTTTATGTTGAGTGTTGATGGAGCAGCTGCATGGCTTGGCACTGATCAATCAAAACTCCATTCAGAAAACAAGCATTTTAAAAGCTGTTTGCTTGTCGTGTTGCGGACAGACCTGACAAAGCATGAATTCAGACTTTTTACAAGTCGGCATTATCATGTTGTTATTTCGGCATTGTTTTGATCTGTTTATTGCAATCAAATCACAGCACAATCTGTTTATTTTGGGTTCATACCGCAGAAGCAACATGTGGCTTGCTAGATACAGTCACTGTACGTGAATACAGCTCGCAGCCGAGTGATGTAATGAACCCCAGACACAACGGCGTTTGGTTTTCTGACGTACCTGGGAGTTTCACGACATGTACAAAGCAGCAACAGTGGTTATTTCTTCCATGGTTGATGGCGGAAAGTTGTTGGTATCTATGGAGACAAGCTCCTTCTCCTCTTTTCCTAGCGTGACTGAACATAAATGATACCGGCGGTCCAACTCGTGCGAGTAAAGCAAGGTGAAAGTTTGCTTCGCTCTTGGTGTTGCATGCAACATAAGACTGTGGGACGCCCTCTGACAAAATCAACACAACTGATTTGACAAATTGGTGCCATTAAAAGTATGCTGAATTAATTAATTTAAAAAGGCCTATCACTTCCCACACTTATTTATAGCCTGACTATTAATATTTGGATATTACTACCAGTGTTTCTACAGCGTCTTATTCTCTTGTAATGTGTTGTTACGTAATATATATTTTACGTCAGTGGGTGAATGTCAGTTTTTACTGCCTCAGTGACCAGAATATCACCGTTTATCTCATGTCATATCTTGCACCTCACAAAGCTGGACTGATAAACCCTGAGTTAACAGAAAGTAGGGGGAAAATGACACTGACATATTGCCTGTTTCCTCTCAAGAAACTCACTTTTCTCAACTTTTTTTTTTTACTAACACAGCACTGAAAACAAACCAGAAGCTCCAACTGTGACAGAGTCAACCTATTCATGAAATGGAGATAAAGTGGAGAATAAGCAAGTCCTGTCTGTGACTGGAATACCTGTCCAACTAAAGAAATAAACTTGAGTTCAACGTCTATGTTCACTCTGGAACCTGTACATTAAGTGATATTAACATACATGTTATGAACTCTGTAAGCCAGCAACACATCCATGTAGCTCACCACGCTCTAGCACACACATGAGAGCTCTTGACAGGTGCCATCATCGCTATCGATATTCTCCCTACAGCTGTCGTGCAAAACCACCACCGCCACTTCTCTGGAACGGAAAGACAATCCAACTCTCCGTCCCAGAATCCAACTCTCACATGTTAATCAGATCCAGAACAAAGAAGTTGTCACGATAATGAGCGCCTTACATAATTTATGGAGAGGAAGAAACGGTCGTTGTCACCATTTAATGTCGGTCTGGGCTCTCATGATGTCAAGCTATGCTGCCATGCAGCTTTTTCTCAGACAGCTACATAGATTTTGAGATACAATGTGTGTTCCTACTGCAATTTATTTTATTTACAGCGCAGTTAACAGTGTTTCTATTAAATAATGTAAATGCATGGCTGGTTACCAAGCATGCCCATTCAGTCATCTTTGAATTATTTTCGAAGTCTATTTGTAATATTTCAGCACTTCAGAAGGGATAAAGTTGTAAATAACTTTGTCATCAGTTAAACATATGTTTAGATGTACTGATGAAACTTTTGTTGTTTGTTGGCATAAGTTGAATAACTATAGTTAATAAATTGATTATTTTGACAGGCGATTAATAGTAAATTATCAAGCAAAAATGGCAAACATTTGCTTCTCAAATGTGAGGATTTATGTCTTTTCTCTGTTTTATATAATTGTAATACAATACATTTTGACATTTTAAAAAGGTCTTAAAACGTTAAAATGTTTAAAAAAAAACGTTTTAAAAAAATGAAAAAATTAATCTAGAGCTTTTAGAAAGGTGCCAAATAAAAGTATGACCACAAGGCTACTGCTGCATTCAGACTTAAAGGTCCCATATTGTAAAAAGTGAGATTTACATGTCTTTTATATTATAAAGCAGGTTTAAGTGCTTTATAAATACTGTTAAACTATCAAAACGCTCAATATATACGGATAAACACACACAGCCCGTATTCAGAAATTGTGCGTTTGAAACAAGCTGTTCAGATTTCTGTCCATTTGTGATGTCACAAACATACAATATTTAGACCATTACACTGTTTTAAACGTAAACATTCTAAATGTGTCCCAGTTTATTTCCTGTTACGGTGTATGTGACATCAGCTGACAGGAAGTAAACATGGACCCAAGCTGTTGCCTAGCAACGCAATTCCATTGAAATGCACTAAAACGGAGTGTTTCAGGCAGAGGGTAAATAAAGGTACAGTCAGCCAGACAGTATGAGGAAAATAAAGGTTTTTTTAACATTACAGCATGTAAACATGTTCTAGTAGAAACACAAAATACAAGTAAGAACCTGAAAATGAGCACGATATGGGACCTTTAATACATTTTAATAGACAGAAAATAAGCTGCTATGCTGAACTACGGTTGTTAACTATGGAAAGTAAACCAAAAAAGAAGAGTTATATTAAACATAGGAGAATTTAAGTAAAGAGGAAAAGCAGGCTATATAAGGAGAAATGTAGGTCTCACTTTACTAGTAGTCTGTCCTGTGTAGCTCCAGAGCAGGTTTACCCGCCCAGCCTCTACCTGTGACCAGACCTAGAGGCAGGAAACTCCCTGGTTTCACCGTGGCCTTAGAAGCCCCCCCTTCTTGCTCCACCTCACTAACCTATTTATGCGACTACTTGAGAAACCAAAGCACGCCATGGTGGTTTCACACGGCTGTTCAGTATGTTTCTTGGGTTGTTTTCAGCTGCTATAATATATATATATATCAATCCGCCGCTGCAGGTTACAGTGTACAGCTGAGCTGCGGTGCACCAGCCGGGGTAATGCGGCTCCAGTCAACCGTGTGAAACATAGTTGACTTTTTTTTTTTTTACTGTCTCACAGTGTGAGTTTCTGCTTGAAGAGGGACGTCTGTTTGACAAAAAAAAGCCGACATTGTAACAAAATGTAACAAACATGTAACAAACTGTAACAAAAATGGAACAGAATGGAACAAAAATGTATCAAAATTCGGTTCTAACTTCCCTGGTTGTGCGTTGGTCTGACTGCAGTTTGAGGGCATTCACATGAAGTTCCCTTTCATACAGGTAGCAAAAAGACAGCAAGGGCGTGTTCCCAAGTCTTTCTTTATAATAAAAAAACACGCTCAGCTCAACACTCAACCCCTTTGTTCTGTGCACACACAAAAATACACGGTAAGCTCCGTGTTTGTCAGCGAATAAAGACATTATAAGACAGCTTCACACACTAACATCTGCAGAATACACATGACACCGACAGTATATCACCTCCCTTCCCTTCCAGCGTTACTGACACATAACTCACCCTTTATCCGTGGAGATATCATTCCAGTAGTTGATCATTTATCCAGAGTATTATTAAATAGTTTGCCCCCAGAGCACCACGGTATTATAGGCTTCCAGTAGGAAGAAGCAGATCCTCGGTGACCGGAGGAATCACCCTGCCTGGCAGTCAGGAATTTTTCACACAGGGGGCAGAGCTTCAAGCATATGGAGGTGTAGTACAGACACATGGCGCTAGGGGGGGTGTGTTCAACACGTGAGACCACTGCCAATATTACAA
>CAKAOI010039212.1:0-27325 GCA_916701655.1 Sebastiscus albofasciatus
ACAGAAATGCCTATATAATTTAGAAAGTTTGCTCATATGGTTTGTTTGGGAAGGAACTGACAAGAGATGATAGAGGTTTCACATTAGAATGTTTCTCTGGGTTGGACTTGAAGATTCATTCTTGATTTTTGTTAAGTTGTTTTGGAAGACAATGACAAAGGACTTATTTTATTATTAAGGTTGGAGGACTTGTAGTTTTTATTCCACAACGGCTTTCAAAAACCCTTCTCGGTCTGATTGTGCTCTGGTGTGTAAACCAGTTTGGTGTCAAAACGGCCTAACCTCTGCCACATTTTAATCAACGGACACTATGATTGCTACTGCAAAAGCCACCGTTCATTCATTTCCCCTGACATGTGCTGGAGATCCAGCAGTTGACTCGAAGCTTTGGCCAGTGACTTGTGACAGGCTGAGGAAGAAGGGGTTAGTCCGGTGAAAACTCAGCAGGGTTAAGTAGCTGCAGCAGGGTAAGAGTGCCATAACACAGCAGCCCCTCCACAAGTAGCTAGCTCTGCTAATCCCAGCGCAACAAGGAAATGCCAGCATACATACAGAGCTTTGATCTAAGCAGCCTGCACCAAAGACATTCAAGATAAACTACTATTCTGACATTTTCCAAATCCCCGCTGCATTACCTTTAAGCAAGCATAATCCTATATGAGCTCATGAACAGTCGCGTCCAATTTGATATCACACATCTGCCTTCATTTTGATTTATATTGTAACCTCAAACTTCTACCTTTATGTGGATGTTTTATGATTGTATTTTTTTTTTTAACTAAGATTTGGGAGAATATCTGGAAGGGTGGAGCTCAACCCTGTACCCTAACCCTAACTGTAACACTAATGCTATCCAATTGGCATGTTTGTGTCATTTCACAGTCTCAAAGTTAATGTTTCTTTAAGAAAAATTATCTATAACTACAATTTCCCCCTAACCGTAACCAATGTTTATGTGCCATAAACAAAATCCTTCTTTAACCTTAACCATACTGTAGTTGCCATGGATAAGTTGGGTCCTGAGGCTATTCGACCGTTCCACAGGCATTTCCAATGGAGTACCTCAGATCTACTGAGCAATCACTGCTCTCCATTCCATGCTGGTAATTAGCACCCAAGGGTGATGGAGCATTTTCAGTGGTTGCCCCAAACTGTGGAGCCATTAACTCCTCACTGTCAGGTCATTTCCCCCATGCACTAATATCATAATCTTTTTTTTACTTGCATCTGTTAAATCAATTATATGTTTTCATTCTTATCATTTAATTGTACTTTTGTAAACCCCTTCGGTCAACATGTGTTGTCTTTAAATGTGCTGTGGAAGTAAATTGATCACTTGATTTGCCCTGACTTCATCTATTTGGAGCACACAAGGAGAAGAACAGCTCTGCTGACTAATGCCTGAATATTGTACTGAATTGCATGCTAAGCTGCAGCTATTTGGATTGTAAAAGAACAGATTTAGGTCTTTACAGAATGTATGTGCAGCTTTTTAAGGAATCAGCTGGGCAATAAATTGCTCTCCCTTTCACCCCCATGGATGTACAGACAACTATCACTGGATTACTTTAATATTAAGCAAGAGAGCCAAACTATAATAACAAACGTCCCGTTGTTTAAAGAACAATGTCATATATCTGTCCCTTTCATCTCACGCAGTATCTTTGCCTCACGTCTCTCCCTCCAACTCTCCTGCACTGTTTGAAAACCTCTACTTTAGACCAGGAAATAAATCTTTCCTTGTCTCTTTTAATTACAGTAAATGCAAATCAACATTCACTGGGTGTCTGAATAGCCTGGCCTGCTTACGACAGCAATGATTTAATTGTTGTTGTTAACCTCTTAAGCTCTAAGATGCTGGAAGGCATGTGGTTTGCCTAGACAGACATACCCAAAATAAATCAAGCATAGCTCCACAACTACCAGGTCTATATGCAAGATCTTGGTCTCTATGGATAGGTAAGACCTCAGATAATTCATCCCCAGTGTCAGTAACATTGTGACTGTTACTATGCCTGAGTAAATTGTAATGAACCAAAGGAAAAAAATTATATTTTTATCCTTGCCTAAAACGTTTTCTAGATCAGACAGTGGATAACACCATTATAGCAATGATGCCATGCCCAGAGATGCCACTGAACTCATTCAGCAACTCCTTGACCACAATTGTGCCAAAGCAGATATAAATAACACAAAGCACATATATTCTGCAAAGGTTTTAGTAAGGATAGGACCAGGCGGACTCTCCATTTGGCCACTTGGATGCCGAAAGTGTGCCTACCTTTCTACCTCTTGAAAGGGAATCTGGCTATAAAATACTACTGATATCCACTACAGGAGGCTATGTGCACACAATGGAGCCTTTGGCCATGACATTTACCCTGTGCATCATCACATTCTACCATTGTGCACAGAATAAAATCAATAAAAAACAACTAAATTGTATAATTTTGACTCCAAATGGAGTAGTTTGGCCCCAACAAGTTTGAGAACACCTGTTCTAGGGCCCATGTATGGTAGAGAGAGAGCCATGCTGCTAGCCTGGCTAAAAGCCTGAATGAACTACAGAGTCAGTGACTACTAATCTTTGAACTGAACTGAATGATTTGTAATTCTCTCCTCTACAGCAACGAGCTGACCCGGCAACATGACAAACTAGTGGAGAGTTACTTGGATTAGTAACTGTAACGTAAAGTATTGACTGAATTTCAAATTGTAATCATGTACACTACTTTAATCTGTAACTGGTAACTCAGTGATGTGTTACTGCCCAACACTGAGGGTAACTACATAGCTTTTTGCGTCACTCTAGATGTCTTCAGAAGTCATCATCAAAAGCTCTGTCAGACCCAGCTTAGCTAAATACCTTTTCTTTCCTTGTTCAGTGGCTCCAGAGAATTTGACCCTCCAGCAGTGTCTGCAGAAAGATATTTGGCTTTTGACCAGATCTGCAGCGAACGTCTTCAGCCTACCTAGTTTCCATTAATATTCTCCACCTGTACACAGGGATGTGTGGGAGATTTGCAATATCTAGCCTTGGAGGATAATCGTGAAATCCCATTAAGCCTCTTGTGTTTACTGAGACAAAACAGCAGCCTTACTCAACGCCTCTCCTGTTGGGACTCCTGTGTTTCCCGTATAGCTGTGAAAAGATACGGAACTGTTGATTACCTGCTGGCTGCGAGGCCCTCTCTCTGCCGTGATAAAGAAATCAAATTCAATCCCAACCTTTCCCCTCACACTATGGAAACGAAATGGAATTTTTGGAAACATATTTCCACCATATGTATATTGCATCATAAGGACATCAATAAGAAATGCCTCATATCTGATCAAGGTATGATGCACTCATCAAGCTTTGACATATCAGCATATCAGCACATTCTTAAGCATGGTCATCAGGCATTGTGACCGACCATTTAAGTGCCCGTATACTGCATTATAAATAAAGCCTGTTACCATATAGCCATCATACTTGGTGGGTTATTTTCCACACTGGAAGTGCTAATGCTGCAGTATTCCGTTTGCTTCACCTTGCTCTTTCTGAATTTGAAATGTACTGAAGTGAGCTCAAATGTCTTAAAATGCTGTTCCATGTAAGAAAGGTGAGAGAAATACAATCCCCTGGCAGGAAATTAGTTGGAGGAGATTATTATGTAGGTGCAGGAAACAGGAATGGGACTGAGGGTGTGGAGGTTGGGGTGTTGGGAAGGGCGGAGGCACTTATTTTCAGCTCCAGTGGGTCAAGGGTAAATTCTAAACTCATGTTCTGCTGTGAGTGAATTTCTCATTTTTAGAGAGTTTTGCTTTTTTTTTTTACTCATTATGGAAAACATTAACACTCAGCTTGACCAAATGCATGTAGCTGCCGAACCAGAATGAATGTTCTCTCTGCAAACAAACTTAAAAAGCCTCATAACTCCCCACAATATAAAAATGTTGAATAGAACAAACAACACAAGGGTGGCAAAGGAAGGTCTAGAGGTGTCCACAGTGCAAAGCCAATGTGCGTGCACAGCGATTGGAATTTTTTTAATGCATTAATATTCTACTAACAATAGGCTAAATCATAAATTAACATGAATACACATAACTGTTGTCAGTCTCCTATTTTGCAGAACCTTTATAGTCAAGTAGGCTAATATTAACAATGACAAATAAACCGTTTTTAGACCTTTTCTGAGCTCATTTACAAAAGCTAAGGCTATTAAGTAGCCAGATGCTCTAAGCACACCACCAAACAAAAATGCATTATGCAAACCCTAGGTTCTATCCAACCCAGTTTTGCGCTGTGGACCAATGGGGCTATTACACATGTTGATGTGAGACTGGGTTGGTTCTGTCTTCCTCTAAATTAACCTAAACCTAGACTTTGTTCTGCTGAACAAACTGTAAGGTGTTGAATGAATGGTACATTCATGGGCGGGTGTGTCAGGTGACTCCAAACTTGCCAACCTTGAGACTTCAAAAATAGGGAGGATTTCAAAACCAAAGCAAGGTGTCTTGGGGGGTCCTCCCCCTTGCCTTTTCAGACACAACGCAACACAGCACCACTGCGCTCCAAAACCCATTATTTCCAACGGTTTGCACTGTGCCATGATGGCTGTACGCTGTCATGTGCACTGAACGCAGTTCAAACCGCGTTGTGTCGGGAGGTTGCGAGCAGCTCTTTTCTGCCAGGAAAACACATTTGGTGTAGCTTTATTGTGGATTGTGGTGGAAACAGTAGGGCTAATGCATGTTGTACAGTGTCAGAAACAGGCTGTTATAACGTAAAGGGAAAAATATTTGAACATTTTGTCATAAATTTGGGAGAAATACGGGAGAATTGTGACGTCGGGAGGAGAAGGCAATGAAAAACGGAAGTCTCCCAGGAAAATCAGGAGGGTTGGCAAGTATGGATGGCTCTACCTTCACCCTAGGCTTTTCCAAACCGACCTAGAGCTAGTCACGGTACACCACTTTAGGGAAATGCGCTTGCCAGGGAGAGGATCCTTCAAAAAACAATCTTATTGTTAAGTTATAAGTATTGTGAAGTTTCATTTGTTTAATTTGATGGCTGGAAGCAGAACTAGGCGTGGCTGTTTCAGTGTTTTTAAAACTATTTGGCTGATGCATGTTACCAAAGATGGATGCTTGTCTGTAAAGTCGCTATATACTTGTCTGGTCAGGCAGCTATAAATGCATGCAGGCTTTAGTTGAGCCAGCAGTGTGTGCAGTGCCTGCCCAGCCCGAATTCCAAGCCACGGTGTGGATGTCTGAACCTGTCATTCAGGTGACTAATGAAGCTCCAAGCACAGCTCATGGCACCGAGCCCGGCTGAAAGACTGAGATGATATTGGATTAGCACATCTTAGAAATAGATTGCTCAAAATATATGACACAGAGCTCAGAATGCCTACAGTATGCATTCAATTCTCCTGGCCATAGCTGTGGAATCAAAATACTTTACTGTGCAAGTATTTTCTGTTTTCTCTTCACTCTATGAGTATTGCTGAGGTGTGGTGAGCAAATGGAGATGTCTTCGAGATGGGCAGGTGATGGAGTGGAGGAGCCCGGCATGGCCCATCACTCACAGTAATGCCTCCATTACCTTGGTGTGAGTGCTCTGTGTGTGCACATATGTGTGTTTAAAGCTGTAAGTGTGCCTTATTCTAAAATAGACATGCTCCACGGAGCCTGGAAGACAGCACTACAGCCAGATATTTTAACCCTTGTTCCACTCCTAAATGTTAACTTTGTTGGTTTTTGCCTTTTAAAACGGCACACCTCTCCATTCATGTGTAATTATGATTAAATCAGTGAGGAATTTAAATCCTAAAAGAAAGGAAATAAAAAATTTCCCATTGCATTTTATGTTAGGTTGTTAACCATAAGCAGTCCATCTCTATGTCCTATCTGACTACAGACATGTGATTCTTCCCCAAGGATTGATATGTTCACGTCTAAACTTGTAGAAATAAGATGCAGATGACATAGTTGATAGATACAATTGTTTGGTTCTCCTGTGCTCTTTTGAATGTTGAACTGGTTGGCTGGTTGTTCCAGATCAAATTAAATTCACTTGAAATATTCATGGTCCCCAGTGGATTAACTCTAATGTTGTTGGTAACCTTTCTGACTTTTTTACTTGTTCATATAAAATGGTTAATATGAGTGGGCAGGTTGCTATGAAATTGAGGACATTGATGCTCTCCAGAGGATGAACCATCAATTGGGTGTTACATTCTGGCCATGTATGTAAATAAGAACTGGATAACGGACCCAAGATGGTGCCTATTCAGTCCAATGAGAATTGCTGGTTTTGAAATGGTTTTGCAGCCCTGTGAATATGCACAGTAGTGTTTCTCCTGGGTTTTACAAATGTAAAACCTCCATTGATCAAAATTGATAATACAGAGAGTCATAATCAAATGTGTTTGCAGTTTAAGGTGTCCAATCAACAGTTTTACAGATGTCTCTTTTACTTTTTTTGGGCCGCAGGGGGATTTTTTGTTGTAATACCGCGAAAAAAAACTTTGGAGGCAATGCTGAGCGTCGTCGTCGTCGTATCCAGGTCTTATTATACATCCAGGATTCTGACTCTGCAGTTTGTCCAAACTACATTGGCAGCACATGTGACAGGAATCCGCTCTTTCTTTGTCCTTGGACTTGCGGTTTGCTGTTGTCAGTGTTGAGCATGTTTTTCTATCGAAGTCCATCATGCATGTTATTGCCCTTCGACAGTCAGTGCCAGTGAGTAAAACAATTTGAAATGTTTGGTATATTGAGGACTGTGTGTTAGATATTTTGTTGCAATCTCTGATGGCATGTTAGCTAGCATGATGTGCATATCTGCACGTGGATTCATATTCACTTGTTGTGATTCAGCTTCAAGAGAACTGTTTTATCCTTCAAGTCAGCATGTACAGTAAAAGGAAAATTAATATCAAGTACTGTCATGATAAAATTTAACTAGCATACTTTATCAGTTTCAAGCCACATTTTAACACATAAGAATGAAAAATAAGAAATAAGATATTTTGTTAGGCCCATGCAGTTTTGACTTTGTGTATTAATATTTATTTTCTTTCTGCTGTAGCTTTTGTTATTTTTCAACAGAGGAATATAGAGTATAAAAATAAAATATTCACTTGAACTAACTTTTTCCCATAAACAAAGGAGACCGAGCTGCTTTTCCTCGCAGGTGTCACCTTGTCTTCTGAGGCTTCATAAAAATCTGCTTTGCTGATGCTGCAATCTGAATTATTTATTCAGCCTGTAAGTGATCTACTCCTCTTCTCCTTTCACATTGTGATGTACCTCTGTGCTTCTCCTTTGACTCGTCATTGTCATTGAGAAAGACTGTTTGTTTTCACAGTTTTCATTTCACATTCTCAGTGAGCAGCTATGAAAAAAGCAGCAGTGACGATATGAACAGCATTAGTTGTTAGATATCAAGCTTAAATCAACACACTAACAGTGTTTGACCTAATTTTATTCTGTTTTATGCAATGTGTGTTAGCTGCTGATGCTTTGTTGGTTACTAAGGTGAGAATGATTGTTCAATTTGTTGCTTGGTTGGTTGAGCGGCATGCTGCCGGTTATAGCAACATGCTGGTTAGATTAACATGTTTTTATCTGGTTGTTGTTAGCTAGCATGCTTTTAGCTGAAGATGTAAGCAGCTGATGTTACAGACAGAGGTGGATATGTCCTGCTTCAGAGGGATGTTGGTGCAAGTAAAGAGGGGGGACATTCTAGGATGCCTGAGCATACCGTTGAGTCTTCTCAGTGTCGTGGGCCCAAGACTTACCTGCACTCTTACACCCCACACACAAATTCATATTGAAACCATCTATTCTTTGGTAAGATGGATATAATAAATGAAAAGTTTCTAATACCCAGGAGACTCCCGTTTTTTATTTCCCTCTCCCAGTTTCCTCTTGGGGTCACAATTAGAATAAAAATGTTAGAAACAAAGTTTCTCAGAAACATAGTTGAAAAAGATGTAAACTAATGGTCATACCAATAAGATTAGATTTGATTATTGTCATTGCACAGAGTACAGGTACTGAGACAACTAACCTCTAGGCCTAGTATTGTCAAATTATCCAGGAGAGTCCTGTCTCAATCAACCTAAAATACATGTAAAAATAAATGTTGCCATGGTCCTTTTGAGCTCATTGTGCTGCATTGATCTGAATGCTGTTTCAGAGGTTTTGACGGTAAATGTCTCATCTTATGACATTAAATATGGGCCTGCTATATTGGCTAGCAACATATTGATTAAACAGTTATTAATGTTGGATTTCATAACCCAAATTAGTTGAAGCCTGCGTCTCCCTATAAGGAACCGGTCTAAAGGACTAACCAACAGCAGGGCCCATGGTTTTGTTTTCAGAGTCTTGTCATATACGTCCTACTCGTGTCAGCGCTGCCCTGCGGGTCATGTGTCCCACTGGGAAAACTCCGATTGCTCGTCCATCCCAGTGAGTTTGTTTAACAGGCCTTCTTGTCAGTGAGACAGGAAAACGGAGGCCGAGGACCGGCACCTGCACAGCTTTCCGACCGCCGCCAATCAGACGCCGCAAGCCAGCGCTGTGCACAAACAAGCTTATTGAATTAATGTTAAAAGAAAGCAGAGCAGACCCCCGAGCTCTGTAATTATTAATCAAGAGTAATCAGCGGGAACATAATTGATTTGTTAATTGTGTTTGCTTTCTTGAGCTGGACCCAAAAACTTTGCTGGCATGAATTACGGACGTTGTCATTGCTGATGAAGCACTGCAGCGTTATGTTGAGTGAATGTAAAATGTCTGCTGCTAGTTAGTTTCAGCAAAGTGGGATACAGACCAGTTACAATAACACAACGAAGGGTATTAAATGATAAAAGAAAACAAAATACTTCAAATGCATTAAGAACTCTATTACTTGTCATAACTGGCTTCTCACTATTTTTAAGACACTTAACTTCAGAACACATCCCCAAAAAACATCAAGCTTTCTGTGTCTGTCAGAATACAGATCATTATTATTATTTTTGAGAATTTCATAGAATATGTTTATGTGCTCCTCTAAGTTATATCTTATCTATCTTATTGTTTTAAATTAATTTATCTAATAGATTTATCTATCTATCTATCTATCTATCTATATATTTATATTTATTTATTTTGTAGTGGTATAACATTTAAAATTCAGTTTAAATTTAATTATTTGTTTTAATTCAGATTCAAGTTTTTGGGTCATAGGCAGGAAATTCAGACTGCACACCATGTGCCAACTTGGTCAAGATGTATTTTGACTGAACGAAAAGCAGATTTTGGATATAGAGCAATTGCATATGAAGTCTTGAGTGGTCTGAACAAGTTGAAACTATTTCAGCTCTGTTTTCAACAAGTGAAACATTTCTACGTATCCTATCTGGCTGGATAACTTCAATGCATGAGCCCCAGAGAAAAGAGGACATGGGAGAATAAGTGGAGGGAATTTACAGAAAGAATTGGGACTCTGTGAGTTCTAGGATCAGTCAGAGGCTGAGCTATCACACACACACAGTCACAATCCACATATACACCGATCAGCCATAACATAAAGACCACTGACGGGTGAAGTGAATAACATTGACTATCTCGTTACAATGGTAGCTGGCATTGGGTGGGATATATTAGACAGCAAGTGAACATTTTGAACATAGAAATTTGTGTTGGAAGCAGAAAAAATGGACAAGCGTAAGGATGTGAGCGACTTAAACACGGGCCGAATTGTGATGTCTAGACGACTGGGTCAGAGCATCTCCAGAACTGCAGCTCTTGTGGGATGTTCCCGGTCTGCAGAGGTCAGGACCTACCAAAAGTGGTCCAAGGAAGGTAATCCGGTGAACCGGCAACAGGGTCAGACCCGAGGCTCATTGATGCACGTGGGGAGCGAAGGCTGGCCCGTGTTGTCTGATCCAATAGAAGAGCTCCTGTAGCTCAAACTGCTGAAAACGTTAATACTGGTTCTGATAGAAAGATGTCAGAACACACAGTGCATCGCAGTTTGTTGCGTATGGGGCTGCGTAGCCGCAGACCGGTCAGGGTGCCCATGCTGTCATAATGTTATGGCTGATCGGTGTATATATATACTGTATACTGTATATGTGGCAACAGTAGTAACATTTTTTTTTTCATATGCTGTGATCAAACTCAATTTAGCCTCAAAACCATATGTCCATTCAGTACATATTCAGAATATCAAATACATACCCATTTTGACTAGATCAATTTCAAACCTTCATACAATTTCAAATCTAAACTTACAAATTGAAGATCAACACCAGCTGCTCATTGAGACGTTCTACATCTCTTAAAACCTGCAAGGACATTTCAAAGCATGGTACATAAAAAAAAAAGAAACTTTATAGACCATACCGAGATGATACCCAGAAAGATGTTCAGGTTTTAATTTTACAAAACAACACAAGCAGGAGCTCCTCATTGCTACAGATGTTGTCTTTTATTTTGACACTATATTTATACAAGTTGTCATTGCTGGCGCATCCAGCTGTCACACCGACATCTATTCTCCATCTCCCTTTTCCTCTTACGGCTTTTTGTTTCAGATGAAATTCTTCACTGTCTGATTAAACCGACATGCAACTGTAGAGAGAAATGTATCCACACAGACCGCAGCAGGGTTCCCCGACTTTGCTTTCCCTTCTTGTTATCTCCACCCGGTGTGGCTGCCTGTCGCAGCGAGATGAGAGACTCGAGGGGGCAAGATTGCGTGCCCATCTCCGATTGAATCCGCAGTTGTCTGCTGTCAGTTATCTCCCATGTGTTGGGGGAAATCGTCAGGTAGTGTTGCTCGATAAGAGAGACAGGAAGCCGCACACTTGATCCGTGCCTCTGACGGGTTCCTCTTAGACAAAAAGGCAAATGAAGCCTCCCATCATTCCCCTTCTCTGCTCCTGGTAAATTCAAAAGCAGTTTCCACATGCCACCCATTCTTTGTGCCTAATTCAAATATTTGAATTATTCTGGTCACTGCACTGATATGCAGATCGCTTTGTGGGGGAGTATTTTAATCAGGCCGGAGTGAGCTACTTCCTCTTTTCATTTCACTTCTAAACAAATTCCTCTAATTGCTTTACTGTTAGAGATGATAGTTAAATTCACCCCTAAACATACAACCAGCTTGTTTGTTTGTTTTTCTCTCAGATTAATCCCTGTGGCTATCCTTCTCTCACACTTCAATGATTAAAAATTGCACTTGGGAAATCAAGGATCGCTTCCATTCTGGCTGGTGAAACAAGACTGGAACCTTGTAAGACATCAGCGTACGGCTTATTTTCCCACCGAGTGCCCTTGTTGCTGCCAGTGTGCCTTTCTATCTTAAGTTCAAAGGTCTTTACAGCGCCAGTGTTTCATCTGGGCTCCCTCCGCTCTCTGAGTCACTGGATGTTGACAGTCCTTTCCGTTCCACTCCACTGGCTTCACTCAAATTTCACACTTGTCAGGCTGCCTGATTTCTCAAACAGCTACAAGCACATCTGAGTGTAACCGTCGCCTCCTCAGGCCCCCCTTGCCCCATTCCACCCCGTCTATATGTTCTGATGGCTTCAGGTTGAAGCTGAACCAGTCACAACCGGTTCCATTCCTGCTCATCTATTTTTAAATAACCATATTTCAAATTCATAACAGGCAAATATCTTAATTAAGGAATGCTGCAGTATGACATGACGGAGAGTCACATGTAATTGCTGTGGGGGCTATTATGATTTATGATTTCCCCTGAGATGATTGAAGATTGGATCATATACTCACAGTTCTGGCCATATTGGTCGTCATTTTATTGACCAGGTTGATTTCTCAGGCTGGGATGATACACCTATCTCCTGATTCGATACTATCACAATACTTGGGTGCCAATTTGATATGTGTTGCGATTTTGAACTATTGTGATACAAATATTGCAGTTCGATATTGTGATTTATTGTTAACTTTGTTAACACTAGACCATGGGAAAAAGTTGATACAGTTCAAGGGACTTCTACTTTGGAAAATATCTAAATTAATACAGTAAAAATGTTGATTTTCAGCCTGTATGTAGTCAGAGATGTCCTGAAGCCAAACATATCAGTCATTGTCTGGAACTGTTTATAAAGAAAATTTCCAGCAACCCAAAAATCAAATAATAAAGACATTTCCCTCACAAATTAGTGGTATTTTCTTTTTAAATTATGAGGGACATGTAATGTTTTATACTTCTGGTGAATATAATCCAATCAATCATATTTCTAAATATGTATTTTGTGTATACAGCTCTCTTTGTTAACACCTTATTTTGAAAACCTGACGTAGTCACACGTGTACACTTACTCTAACTTCTCAAAGGTCGTCTCTATCTCTCTCGCCAGCTCCGTTCTCTTTATAGATCCACGGTCGTTTAAATGCATTTAACATAAATGTCAGTATATGGGTGCTGTACAGTTGTAGCGTCGGCCGATTTGACCACGGAGATGAAATGAAATATATTGATTCTGGCATTACAAAAATGTATTTCAAAATCGTATTAAATCATATTAAATTTCTGAGATCGGGGGATACATAGTCTGACAGACAGGAAGCAGCAGGATGTCAGTTTTTTCCAGACGGCATGACGGCAGGAGCTCCAGTCCCCTTAAAAGTGTATCTATGCGGGTGCCAGCATATGTAGACATAAACGACTCATTCTAAGCTAACGAAAACACAACAATTCTTATTTTCAAGTGATTATACAATAAGGAGAACATACTTGTTAATATTTTATTTATTCCATTTCAGCCAATAGATCCCCCTAAATGTTACACTCTGTTCCTTTAAGTCAACTAAAGGATTCACCTGTAGAAGGTGAGAAATTCAAACTATGTGTACAACCCATTTACACACCCGATTATGTCATAAGGCCATTAAATAGGCGTTATCAGTCGCTATAAGCACCATAGATGTGGGTCAAAGGGGCCTACTATGCCTACTACAGTGTAAAAATGTAAGAAAACGCCACGTTTTGAGCACAAACAAAAAAACTTCTTCAGGTTTAAGCAAAGAAAACATGTGTTTTGGCTTAAAATAACTAAGAACACAAAGACAACTACACATTGTTGGTTTCAAATGGGATGCAAACTCGTGGGTGAAAACCAATCCATCATGCCCGACCTCCACCCCTTATGGAGTTTCATGATGTCTTAACTAAAGCATCTGATTCCGCTTCTGCTCCTGTCTTATTTACTACGGTCGCTAGAGGTCGCTGTCGTGTTCTTTTATACCTTCTTTCGGTGATCTACCATGTGAATTGATGATAAAACCTACTAATGGGTGTAGTAGGCCCCTGTTGACCCACATCTATGGGACGTATAGAAACAGATAATGCCTATTTAATAGCCTGACAACAGTCTAATCGGTTGACTTATATATGTTTCAATATTCTACCGTGTATTGATTTCAATGGACAGTTTCAGTAACTAAAAAGTGGTTTCAGAGATAGCATTCTGTTACACACCGTGAATGCTTGGAGTTTTATACTGTAGCCTAAATAATCACCTTTAATCCAAAGCTATGTGAAATCTAAATTCATGTTGAATGATGCAGAAAGTGTGTGTTATGGGGATAGTGTGTGTGGTGTATCGCAAAAACTGAATCGGAGCCCTACATGGCAGATAATGTGGAGCTTGCCGTACAGAGCTTGCTCGTGATAACCATGTGTCGGTCAGAAGCACTCGCATCGTGTTGAACTGGTTCAAATGTTGCCAGTTGCTTTCTAAATCTCCCTATCTGTGCTCAGCCTCCGCCTCTTTATCACCCCGCGCCCCCCCCCTCTCATCTCCTTCATCCAGCCTTCTGCCACTTTGAGATGGCTCTCCTCTCGACCTGTTGGAGTGGAGAGGCCCATCTGTGGGCTTATCTTGTTCCACCGGAGAGCAGTAAACACTCATTTTTGTGGCTGTCAGTTTGGTGAAGGCGGGCAGCCATGTGGAACACAGCGCAGCATCAGCGGCATTCCCAGCAGTGGAAATAGAGCTGGCTTCCTCTTTTCTCTCCCCCTCCCAGGGAACAATGCTATTGCTTCTAAACCTGCCACATATTGATTTAAGGGTTATGTTTTTGTGTGATTTGCTATTTCTCTTTCCTTTTTTGAAAGCGCACGTCTATATACAGTATCTTGTGCTCACGGAGAACCATATTACTGTACACTTTGTTTTCTTATTGCTTCTGTTGTTCAAAATGACTATACACATGTTATGAATAAAAGATGCCGTATCGTACAACCTTCAAGGCATCACAACCATACAAGAAACATTTCCTCACTCAAAAAAAACAGGGTTTTTATTTAGTTTGAATCTTGTTCAACATGACATTTAGATGAAGAAAGTCAATAATGCAAAAATCAAGTGAATACTGAGAACCACATGTTATTGCAGCATGGATGGAGTTAGTACCATCCACTGAACAAGACCCTGAAATGTGGTTGAAAACTCAAAAAAAAGCTAATAAGTGGGCGTTGAGTAAATATTATTTTATCATTTATTTCCAAGTTCCAAAAATAACTATGATGTTCAAAGTATAATTTTTATGTATTTCCGGTAGAACCTTTACTAATAGTTCTTTTACTGTTAACGAACAATGACATGACAACTAACAACGTTCGCTTATTATTAATAATGCTATAATTTATGTTATTTTATCATTAATTTTTTACACATTGTATAATGGCTGATAAGAGACAATAACAATTACACTCTGATTACATTAGTAAACTAATGTTAACTAAGGGTCAAGGGGTCAAACAAAGGTCATTTACACACACACCGCTGTCTGAAAAATGGGTTCAAATGCTTTCACTCATTGACCTACAATGAAATCCCTTAGTGTCCGTGTCACTGCATAGTCAACATACCGATCACATTGACTGGCTCAAAACCAGTTTGCTAATCTGTGTATCCAGTTTCCACTCATCGGTTTTCAGCCAGATTGTGAGCAGAAAACACTGACGCAGGTGAATCACAGTAACATATAGGCTTTGATGATTCCAGGCCCACGGGTCCTCTGAAGGACCCCATTTCAGCTCCTAATGGTACAGAGAAATGGGTTTCAGGCATAGTAGATAGTATCTTTGTGTTTTTGTCTGGGAGAGATGAAAGGAGGCCAGGCTCTATATATGTGGCTGTGAAGATTGTGACTCTCTGCCTTTCTCATCTTCACCCCATTCTACAGAATTAATGACAGCAGCTCTATCATGCTATGGACTGGAGGGTGGAGAGACAGTGGGGGTTGTGAATGAAGGAAGGGGGGGGTGGGATTACTGTGTTGAATCCCCAAATGGAATTCTGTTCTCTTTCTCTTTGGAATAACTTGGTGGGGTTTCTCTTTCTGTACATGTCCTTCTCGTCTGTCTCCAAAGTCTCTCGCCCCCTCAAATCCTTTTATTTTTCCTTCTGAAGATTGTTTTTCCTTTTGCGTCCGCCCTCCTTGGCGGCCCCCATGTGCGGACAAGCCACGGCAAAAGTGCCCTCTTGGATGTCCTATGGTAGATAAAACATGATAAAGTGTCCTCTGGAGGGCTCTTTGTTGGGGACACAGGTACGGGCTGGATTCTGAAAACATTTGAGGCATTAACGTAATGTAATATTGATTCATATTTGATCAGCGCGGCCTAGTTTGACCGTTTGGTCAGAGTTCGCGAGTGATTGACAGCCGGCTCTCATAGACAGCAGCTGGACAGCGGACCTCAGATCAGCTCTTACTGCTTGTTTTCCTACGGTCTGTGAAATCTTGCAGATGCAGTTAGGAGCACCAGAGGACACAGAGGCACATGATTTTTCATTTTTCATGTACTACTGTCAGGATATAGCGACCGTTTTATAAAAATAACTTTTTTTAATCATATTTGCTCCAATCTCGCCTACTTCAGCTTAAAGAACATTATGTGTAACCCAACATGGGTACAATATGTTAACAATGTAAGTGTTAGCATGCTGAGGTTAGCATTCTGTTGCAGCACCGCTAAAGCCTCACGGAGGTGTGAGTGTGTCTCTTCTTCTCTGGCATTGTCCTGAAATCAGAATTTTTTTTTTGTTTTATGTGTCTGCATTGTAGGCTACATATTAGCTCCCTGTTGTGCTCTTCACCACCAATTATTGTCTTGAAAAAGTCAAGTTTAAGTAAAGTAAGTATAGTGCAAAACTAGGACGATACCTGCCAAACATTAGCATGTTAACATTGTCATCGTTCACAAGTTAGTATGCTGAGATTAGCACCACTGTGCCCCGGAACAGAGTCACAGCCACTGTGAGGCTGTAGATACGAGGTGTGTCTATCAATCAAAACCTGATGACTATGTAGGCCTATATTTATTGACCTGTCCTTGTACTTGGTTGTGGGCTGAAGCATAGCATCAAGTGTGTATAATCACCGAGCCTTCATTTTGTACCGTTTTGAATAAATCTCCATCCAATCAGTCCTGAACATCATGGCTACCACAGCAATATTACAGCAATATTCATGATTACATCAATAAAAATGTGTCTTGCAAGGGGCTGTGATGAGTTTACTATGTGTATGTGTGTCTACCGTATGTGTGTGTCAGGTGATCCATCACGTTTGCCGGCAGTAAGCAGCCAAGGTTGTGAAGTGCTTGATCTTCCCCAAAGCTGCAAGCCGCTGATAGGTCCCACATCTCAGCGCACCACGCTCATATTTCTTCATCTAATTGGATTGCAGCTTGTCAGCGTCTCATTGTATACGACCACCACCTCCTCCACATTTACGGCATTCTGCCGCTGATTGCTTAGCTCGGGGCTTCCCGACACAGCCTAAGTAATGACTTTGCTTCATAATTTTTCCTATCCATTCATATTTGTCTCTTTCTTGTCTTGTCCTCCATCTCACTCTCTGTCTTTATCTACCTAACATTCCCTCTTCCTATGGTGGTTGTTTTCTTTTGCAGCCCCTCTCTTCTTTTTACTCCCTCCATCGCCTACAGCCCCATGATGAAGTCAAATAGTCTCTGTCTGTCCTCCGGTGAGACTGCACACTGTCTTTTTTTGTTGCAGTCTGTCACCGGGGAACATCTTGTTCAGTTATGCTGCTGGATCTCAGGATTGATGGAGACAGCAGGTGGACAGATCCAAGGTGGCAGATGGACTGTAGCTGCTGGACACTGGCAGTACAATGCAGTGGAGCTGACAGACCAGCAGCAGAAACTATGCAGCCCACCAGACAGTCTGAGTGAGGGCGAGTTTATATCACAACTCCAGATCAGAACAGACTGTAGTTTGAATGACGGTCATCAAACTACAATCAGAATAATATTTTCCCATTTTTCACCAGTGGTATCCAGCCACACAGAGAGTTTCAGTTTTATGTGACAAGGTTTTGAGGTATCTGTCTCTGAAACTTTTGCTTCCAGACCAACACAGTGGGGGTGGAGATGAAGATTTTATGTGGAAAAATTACATTTAAAGAGGTGCTTTGTGGTTTAGAGGTCAGAAAAGTAACAACCTGGTTCAAATCTGGGCTTGAACCTTTGTCAGTAGTCTTATTAACAACGACTTCTTAGTAGAAAGTACTTTCAGGGACACCTGGTAAAAACATTTTGATACATATTTTTGTTATTTGGGTGAACTGACCCTTTAATCAGACGTTGGTTGTCCCGTGTGGATGGTGCAGAAATAACCAACTGAAAAATGAGCAATGAATTCACAAAACAATCCTTCAAATTCCACTTTTAGAATTAAAGCATTGTTGGATTTGTTTTTGTAATTTTGTGCTACCTTGGCCAGGTCACATAAGAGCTACTGCTCGTCAGGATGTTTCTCTTGCCATCCAATTGCAACCAAAACACCATGAAAGTCTGAGGTTGCACACGCCAAAAGTTAGAGCAGTGTACACTAGGCATGGGTGATACAGTTTAAAAAATCATCATATTACAGTTTTTCTCATTCGCTTTCGCTCAATTCTTGAATGAGAATTATTATTTTCAAAAACAATAATTTTATTTTATTTAACCTTTATTTAACCAGGAGTAAACACTCATTGAGATTAAAAATCTCTTTTTCAAGAGTTTCCTGGCCAAGATAAGCAGCAGCACAGTTACACGGTTGCAGACATAAAACAAACATAACAACAACATAAGCTAATAAACCTCTGAACAATTAGTTTGTTGTTCACAGCAGATAATCATTTCTCATTAATTCAGTAAATTGCACGTTTTGGCACGTGTGTGCAAATGACTCAGTACAATTGTCTATAATTTGCACAATAACCACTTTCACACGTCTTGCTGATCATAACTGATGAGTTGATAGTGAAATCGTCGTACTATTCACACCCTCTAAACAAGCTTTCTTTGTTTCCTTTCCATGATCCATTCAATTATCAAAATCTATCAGACATAGGCTAGATGTTAGGGGTAGGTAAAAAGTCAACAGTAGATGTCACATAGAAGTGGTGTACATCATCTGAAAGCTGGGAACATGAAGATTAATTATGAGATACAGCTCAGCACTATGTGTCAAGTTGTTCTAGTCATAAATAAGAAACATTAATTATTTTATGTTATGTTATGTTAGAACATTGTGATGGAAGTGTATGATGGCCATTTCCATGGTCACTTATGTCTTGTATGTTCTTGTAGCAATTTTTGGGGTTGATACCATTTGTTACACAGATTTGGTGATAAATTTAACCATCTTTTACCATTCGAGAATCGATAAAAAAATGATCAATAATCCCTCCAAAATACCACATTAAGACACCAAGATCTTGAGGAACACCACAGAAAAAGCCATGCTGGGATTTGGTATAAAAAACTTTTGACATTTGGAGATTTCTGCAAGAATTGCATTTTTTGGCGATTGGATGGCGAGCACACAAATACGGATTTATACTGCATGTAAACAACTGCATGGTGTTTGTCCCAAACTGCATGTGATTTTCATAAAGTGGGCATGTCTGTAAAGGGGAGACTCGTGGGTACCCATAGAACCCATTTTCATTCACATATCTTGAGGTCAGAGGTCAAGGGACCCCTTTGAAAATGGCCATGCCAGTTTTTCCTCGCCAAAATTTAGCGTAACTTTGTAGCATTATTCAGTTCTTCCATGAACTAATACAAGCTAGCATGACATGGTTTGTACCAACGGATTCCTTAGGTTTCCTAGTTTCATATGATACCAGTATCTACAGCCTCTGAAACACAAAATAGTGGCCGGATTGTTTGATCGAAGTGGTTAAATAACGCAACAAACTTATTTTAAGACCAAATCATGATGCTTTACTAAACCTAACCGAGAAGTTTTGTTGCGGTTTTGTTTTGTGTCAATTTACAACGTTAACCACATGTTTAAAACTGTGATCGTATAACCCAAGAGAAAATATGTATCCCTCAAAACGTAATCGAGAATGCAGTTTAGTTGGAATGTAATTTTGTAGGAGACAAGGTTGCAAATGCATATAAAAGATTTAAAAGCGTGTTCAAAACAATAACTTGTGCTCCACTGTCATACATTACATGAGACCACATTCTCTGGTGGATTTCAAACTACAAAATTTGCTCACAATCATTCATTTGGACTACAGAAATGTGTAGAACAATAATATAAGCTTATTATGGAAATATGATTTGATAAAAAATAATCACCCAGCCCTGGAGCATTGAGATGCTTTTATAGTTTTTGTAACCCTTTTAGAAAAAGCATCATATCTGCACTCCCATCATGTTAGATACTAAACTTGACATTCAGAGAACACACAAAGGCTCTCATACACGGTGAAACATGCTTTTTGTTCATACATTTACCCTTTAAAGCCACGTTCGAGTGGAATCTACACATAATGGCAATGCTTTTTGTATGTAAACACAGGGTTACTTGTGTTTTATATTGAGACTCTAAATGTATGGTGTTGCTGAGGTGTTAAACCAACCTGCAGCTTGTGTTTAGTGCTTTGAATAGTGCTTCTATTTGTTTTCTGAAGACCGTATGAATAGAATTCCTCCCTGCTTGTTATCTATGCGCACAGACATTGGCAATGGCCACTTCTTTTTCACTTCACCATTAACAGCATTCACCTGTGTGCTTGCCACATCATCCAGTTATCAATCTGTTCCCAGTTAGCATTCAATTATTTCCACAGGTCTGAATGAATTCACGCTAGGTCAGACATATCCAGCATATAGAGCATTGCTTTGTATTGTCTCAAAGTACTTTCCCTCTAAATCACAATTCCTGGCATTGCTGAGGCGCAAGGCTGCCAAACAATTTCCATTTGCCGTTGTTTGATAGGTGGATCCAGGACTCTCTCTAGGGGCTGTTTTGTTTTTTTTACATTAATTTGTTTGCCATCCGTAGCTGGGGAAGTGACAGTCGCCAGAACCTGAGCGGAGTCTGAATCCTCACTGATTATTGCTACACTTAGAGCAAGAGCAGGGTCCCTGTCTCTCAGCATTTTTGGCACAAGCAGCGAGCAAAATCAAATGCAATAAAAGCATGTCTGGATTAGAGCTTGTTAAGCGAGAGAAGAGCCTTTAATTGCTCAGGCTTTGTACAGCTTCACAAAGAGCCGGCATTGCTAATCTGTAGCTCAAGGGTGAATGTTTGTGACGAAACAAGCAAAGATGTAGAGAGAGGTGGAGTAGAAAGAAAGGCATTTCTGGGAGGAGGATTTGAACATAGTTGGTGACAAAGACACACACACAGTTTCAATTAACTGCTGGCAGATTGTTTCAGTTTTTTTTATCATGACTCATGAGTGCGAGTTTCAGTCAGAATGCCTAGATTACACATCAGTGAGGACCGCGCTTTCCATGGTTCGTGAGGAAACTACAGACTTAGGCTCTTGAAAGGTTTGTAATTTAATTTGGGACTTATTTTCATAGTTTTAGCTGTCATACCAAGTGGTTATGGTATTATTGTACTCACCAAAGTAAAGGCTGAGATCTGGGAGCACGGTGACATCACTACAACAAAGTCTGTCGAGGCAAAAAGTCAAACTTAATTTAAAGAAAAAACAAAGACAAACACTAAAATGATTAACCACACTGTCCATTGTAAACATCCATCACAGTGTACATAATTACTTCCTCCTTCAACTTTAACCTGCTGTATCTACTAGGGATGTGTATTGGCAATAATTTACTAAATGAACATCATGCTGTATTGAAGAAGACTTGAAACTAACGATTGAGACCATAAACTCATGTTTACACTGTTTACTGAGGTAATAAATCAAATGAGAAGTAGGCTCATTTTATCATAGACTTCTATACAATCAGACTTCTTTTCGCAACCAGAGGAGTCGCCCCCTGCTGGCTATTAGAAAGAATGCAAGTTTAAGGCACTTCTGCATTTTCTTCACTTCTCACGCTCTGGAGTTGCCCACTGGGTATACTGTAGAGTTTTAGGCAGTGGGTGCCTGCTTTCGATATTCACATGTGCCACTGCCTCTCTCATCTGCTGCTAGAAAAACAGGCCAGGCAGTATCTTGGCACAGAGCATCGCTCGTCTCCTCTCTAAGCAGCAGATCAATGCATCTGCACTGATATGAGCTGGAGCTGCATATTGATCCACTCTGCTTCGTCTTTGTCCACGGTCATTATGGAGATGAGAGAGTGACCTTTTCCAAAGGTGTCAGGAGTGGAAAGGAGACTGTTTAACAGCTTTCAGGAGAATAAAGAGACTCCGCCTTGTAGCGCTGGTTAGAAGGACTTTTATGAGACAAAACTGACCACAAACACTATAGTATACCATCACTGTATACCAACACGCGGATATACAGTACATGTACCGTATGTACACTCCCACTATAGCCACTATGCCTCTAAACACTAAGTTAAAATGCCCTTCAACATAATGGCAGGTTAATTTCTATCATCATAATGCTTGGCTTGTACTTGTGTTTGTTTATTTGTATCTATGGAGAGATTTAAAGATGAGTGATGTGATTTCATTGCAGTGAGAGTAGTAGTGGCAGTAGCAGTAGCTGTAATAGTTGCAGTACTGGTATCAGTATTAACAGGAGTGTTGGTATTTATAGCTGTACAGTAGCAATCATGGTAGAAGTACTGTTGTAGTAGGTGAAGTAGGAGGGGTAATAGTAGTTGTAATAATAGTACTAATATAAGAATCAACTGTAGGAAAAGCAGTTGCAGTGGTTGAACAAGTAGTAGTAAAAAACAATAAGTGGTAGGGTATTGCTGGTAGTAATAACAGGAGTAGTAGTAGTACATGTAGTTTTAGTACAAATAGCAATAATACGAGATAGAAATGTATTCATCCTAAAATATTTTTTCTGCCAAAGATGGCTAAAATACACCGATAAGTCATAACATTAAGACCACTGACAGGTGAAATGCATAACCTTGATTATCTTGTTACAATGGCACCTGGCAGTGGGTGGGATACATTAGACAGCAAGTGAACATTTTGAACTTTGTGTCGGAAGCAGAAAAAATGGGCCAGCGTAAGGAAGATGTGAGTGACTTTGACAAGGGCCAAATTGTGATGGCTAGACGACTGGGTCAGAGCATCTCCAAAACTGCAGCTCTCGTGGGATGTTTCTGTTCTGCAGTGGTCAGGATCTACCAAAAGTGGTCCAAGGAAGGAAAACTGGTGAACCGACGACAGGATCAGACCCGAGGCTCATTGATGCACACGTGGGGAGCGAAGGCTGGCCGCGTTGTCCGATCCAATAGAAGAGCTACTGGAGCTCAAATTGCTGAAAAAGTTAATACTGGTTCAGATAGAAAGGTGTCAGAACACACAATGCATTGCACTTTGTTGCGTTGGGGCTGTGTAGCCACAGACCGGTCAGGGTGCCCATGCTGTCCTAATGTTATGGCTGATCGGTGTATATATATACTGTATACTGTATATGTGGCAACAGTAGAGCAGATAAATCTCAGATAAAAGTCATTTAATTAATTTGCTTTTTGCAGGTCATCAGAAGTGCTAAGGCATAAGGCTAACTGGATTCATATTGGTGACTGCTTTCATAGTGTCCCAGAGCTTTTTGGAGTTCATTGCAGAAACATTCTGTTCAGTAATCTTCTTATATCTCCTCCCAGCTTCCTGAAGCATGTGATTAAGTTCCTTTTGCACAATTGTCAGTTGTGTTCTATCCCAATTCTTCAGTTATGTATGGTTTGTTGTTGGGATATACAGTTATTTATTTCTGACATTGTCTACACAAAATTGTCAGTTGGCAGTAACAGTCTCAGTAGCATTATACAGATCCATCTCATGAAAGATAATCCACTCAATAGAGAGAAAACATCCTTTGAGAGACTCTATATGCTCGTCCAAATATTTGCAGTCTCGGTATGTTTGCTATACATTTGAGAACAGTTCTGTACATGGAGATGAGTTGCACTGTATTATGGTCCGAGTTTGACAGTGGAGGTTTGGCTCTACTCATGTAGGCGTTGTTCACATTGCCGTAACATTTGCCTAGAGTTTTGTCCTCGTGTCTCGCATTTAACATATTGTTGAAAACCGGGAAGTGACAGTTTGAGTTTACAATGATTAAAAGTCTCCTAAAATGAAAATCAGGGCCTCGGGGTGCGTAGTAATTGCTGGTGAACACAGTTGGTGATTTAATCAGCTCCTCTTGCAGCGTTGCCGCTGGATGGGACATAAACAGTGTAGAAGATGATATTCCCAAACTCTCTAGGTAGATACAAGGGTCTTAAACTCACACACATTGTCGGGGTTACAAACAGTGTTATGCATCATGTACTGTCTGCACCATTTATCAATGATAAAGACATAGATAGCCCGACTCTTGCCTTTCCCCATCATTTCACTCATGTCCGAGCCATGTCTCAGTAATCACCATGACAGATGACTCACGGTATTCATAGCAGGCACTAGCGTCGATCCGCAGCTCGTCCATTCTATTCTTTAGTGACCTAACATTGCTGAGTATCATGGAGGGTAGCGGCAGTGGTCTGTGGCTGCTGGATCCCTCTTGGTGGTGCGTCTTTGGTGTAATGGGCCTTTCACACAGAACTTTGCGTTGCACTTGCCGCTGGGTTCAGCGCACATCACAGTGCGCTGCGCAAGTTGAACTTTGGGCACAACAAAAAGTCATTGTTGCGCCCCACAAGCCGTTGGAAATAATGGGTTTCAGAGTGAAGTGGTGCCATTACCGCGTTCTGTGTGAAAGGCCTATAAGGGAGCGCCAGGTTGTTTCCCCCTCGTACAGATTTTGTTTGGCATGGAGAGAGAAGTTCCAGGATTAAAAAGTGCTAGTAAAAGTTTACAATGGTCGTCATTGTGCCAAACACACACACATAGTCTGACAGTTAAAAAGGTGTAGCTCCGAATCAAAGGAAACGCCACAAACGCTTATAGAACAACATAAACTGCAGCGCAGGGGAGGAGTCCAACTCGCAGCAGTGCCGCACCACCGAAAGGTTGTCGTTGATCGTTGTATAGACTTTTTATTGAAGCGCACACTTGTCTTAGTCTCCCCTATTAAATAGGTTTTTCCAGGAAATTATATATTTATAAAATAAGGTATTATTAACATGAAATCATAACATGAAATGGATATACTTGAGTAAAGTGGGCCTACAGGTACTTCAAAATTGTACTTAAGTACAGTACTTGAGTACATGTACTTACACCAATATTACGTAGTAGTAATTTGTAGCTGTTATTATATAATTGATGTGCAGTAGCAGCTGTAAAAGTACTGCTTCTGGTGTTTCATACATTTTGAAAGCAAATAAGGACTTCAATTGAAAAAATCAAAACTGCTTTCAAACATTCTAAATATAAATCATGCAAAAGCACCATCAAGTATATTGTGATGTTTTGTTGGGCTTGAACAATTCAAACAAGGACATTCAACATGCTGTGTGAAAAATAAAAAAACTTTTCATTCATTTATTTGCTGCAGATGTTTTTGGATAAAAAGAGATTCAGCTGTTTGTACCAAAGCAAAAGTTTGTCACTGTAGGTTTTGACTCCTGTAATGTTTCTGGTGTTCAGTTTTTCATGAGCCACGGGGAGGCTGAGAGGCTTGTGTTTGGATACAATGGTGGTTGCCTATACCTGCTATTATTAAGATTGCATGAATGAGTGTCCCTCGCTGCGGGTGTGTTAGGAGCAGGATCAATACGATGAGGGAAATTTTAAAGTGAAAAACATTTTGCTACAGGCAACACTGGATTAAGAGTCTGGTTTGTGTGACTTGCAATCAATTTTTCCTCATACAAAAAAATCGAAAACGTGCTACAAATATTCTGTGTTTATACACAAACTTAAAATGGGCAATGGAAATTATTCTTGCTCTATTCAGCCTCAACTGCAGAGAGAACCAGGTATTTATTTTAAACTGGCTTATATTACAGTATATAGACAGGTTACTATCCATAATTAGTATTTAGTATAGTTAATAATTTACTAATCATCTTGCAGACAGTATCTAGCTTTTTCCGTAGCGTAGTAGCATCTACTGAAGAAAACTGTGGTTGAAATCTCCTGAAAAAGGCTAGCTGTTATTTGTTAACCTTTATTTAAACTCTGTCAAGTGACAGACAATTCAAAAGCAATTACACAACAAAATACAAAATGCAAGATAAAAACAGAGAAAATGCAAATTTGATACAAACAGGGAAAGTCACACAACACACTATAAAGCAAAGATAAAAACAGGGAACTATCGCATAAAACACATAAACACATGATAAAACTAAGAGATTCACCTAAAACAGTCGCACAGTGATATACGATGGTTTGTGATCATGGTTTTGAATTGTGCATAAAGGTTGAAAGAGTGTCAATCTTTAAAGTGTGTTGAAGGTTGTTCCAAGAATCTGGAGCACTAAATGAAAAGGCAGATTTTACAAAGTCAGAGTATAAGCCAGTCATTTAAACGAGTTGGATAAATTGAGCTAAGATTAATTTTGTCCATATATTTATTAATATTTTAGTAAGAAACTTCCCTGTTTTCTGATCTATATCTATCTATCTATCTATCTATCTATCTATCTATCTATCTATCTATCTATCTATCTATCTACAGTATCGATCTATGTATCTATGAAAACCAAATGCCATTAAATTGGCATTAGTGTATTGGTAATACTGCAATGAACATAGCCTTTTATTTATTTATACATATTAGGCTACCATTAATTTGGAAAGCCTGTTCCATGATAATGTCAATTTGATAGATTCAAAGATAGATTGAAAAAAAGGAAAGAAATATCATTCCGATTTTTTCTTTTTTGATCCAAAGAACGATGTCTTACAGAAATGTGTGATTTCCAGAGGAATTGTTCAATCTAAACTAAATGATATTACCAATGGGATGTCATAGATATTTATTAAATATGCATGTACTATATGTCTGACTTTTATAACTGAATGGATCATTTTGCATGTGACGGCTCAAACAATGAAAGAATGTTTAGAAGTTGTGAATAATACGACAGTTTCACTGAGAGTGAGCTCATCAGTTTTAATCAGCAAGACATGTGCAAGTGCAATTTACTGAATGAATGAGAAATTTGCCAACGAGCATGTCACAGTTTAGGAGCGTTAATGCAAACTCCTCCTGAACTGTCTTGATATGCACCTTCGGCGACTCCTCTGCATCAATACATTGTTTTCCAGTCGCAGCTGCGCCTCATTTTCAAACTGCATCGTTTGCCTTGAATGAAAGATTGCTATGAGTCGAAAAAAAAGATGACCAGGGCCAAAATCAAATCATCTTCTTTGTTTACTTCCAGGAGTTTTCCAGCATGGAAATTCTGACCAATTAGAGAGCAGTTTCTTTGCGCACCAAAATTTTGGTCCTCTTGTAAATGCTGCCGTGTGAACACAAACCAAACTCGAGGCAATATGCAACACTGTTACAATTTGCTCCCTGTTTTGGACCAGAGCAAACTAACTACAGGTGTGAAAACGTCCTGTCTTTATTCGCCTGCCAGATTATCCTTTGAAGCACAAAACCACACACACACACACACACACACACACACAAGCTCTTGACCCTTTCACCACTGTAGTTACAGTGTGTCAGAAGCACGTTGCCATGGCCTGCTGCTATCCTTTCAATTCTTCCATGTCCTCTCATGCTGCACACACACATTAAGTGGTCAGCCAATCTAGCTAGAGGAGCCAAAATCAAAGAAATCCTATTAAAACGCACAGAAGGAGTTGACTTCTTTTCTTCCTTTCATGTCTGTTTTTAGTTCATCCGCAGCAAGACACCTGCTTGATCCAGATGCTCCTCGCTATACAGTCACACTGAATAAGTGTTCTATTTTATTCATTCAGGATACAAATAAATGTGAATATTCCAAAGGGAAAAAAAA
>CAKAOI010039213.1:0-19322 GCA_916701655.1 Sebastiscus albofasciatus
GAGAGAGAGAGAGAGTTGTGTTTGTTTGTTTGTTTTTGTGCATGTGCGTAAAACATCTGTTGGAATGTTCATTTTAAAACTACAGTATGTACAAGTGTTTACTTACCGTATGCTTACTATTAAGTACTATATTCTACGAGTTATGTTAACGAGACATGAAATACCTTTTGTACAACATTTAGTCTTTTTGAACAGAGATTTGTTCCAATAAAGTGCCAAACCAGTGAAAAAAAGAACAAAACCAACGTATATGAATTATGGTGAACTTAGTATGTTTGAAATTTGCTCGATTATTTTGTCCGGTGTAAGTCATTTTCTGACCGTGTGGCGTTTTGATTGTTGCAAAGTCTTTCATTTTGCACCCTCGTTTTTTGGCTTCACGTTCTTCCACACAGCACTGTTGTGCATGTCCTCTTCTCGGTCATGTCTCTCCCATGATTCCACAGTGACCACCGAGCAGGGTCCTGTCCCCTTGCCTTCAAACTGTTTGTATTTTAAGTCGACCTGAAAATAGACCATGTTTTTTTAAATGGCGATGACTGCTATGTAAACCTTCATAGGTGTTTGTAATTTTATAACCATGACAACAATGACGACAGCCTCCAGTGCTAACAGTCTTAGCAGAAAGGATGGAAATGTTTTCTTTTTCTTTGGCTTTTTGTTCTTTGTTTTCGGCCATCAGCTTCCAGCCTTTCTGAATGACCACTGTGAACATGAGCTTTGGAAGGCAAGCTTACATGACATTGCTGACAGTTTGATATTATTGTTTCATATTTTTCCGATAACTTTGTTCCTGATAAACTGCCAAAGTTATATAAAATATTTGTACAAAAGCAATCCATTACATGTATGAAGATAAATATGTACATGTGATCTATTACTTTTTCAATGCTTAATATTTGATTATTGATAGGGTGGTACTACTAAGATTTTATTTTTTTTATTTCCTGTGAAGCTGTTAACCAATATGAAAGTTGCACATGTTACTTTACACATTAGTTATATCAGCTTCTGTCATTGGAATTATTTTTCTTCATAAAGGAAAGAGTCTAACATTTGGTAAATATGCAACATTCCTATGTATTGCACTGATGGCGAATTGTATGTCATGTAAATATATTTAGTGAGATATTGTACAAAAGTCTACTTTTCTTCAATGTGCATAAAGTATGTGCAAATGTGGTAAAACATCTGGGTCATTTTGAAAAAATTGTCCAGCAGACATCCCTTTAACACATAGTATATACATTATACATAATGACACGTGGTCAGCTGCATCCAATATTGGCTGTCCGAAAATCAGAAACCAATCGATGCTGCGTTCAATGTGAAAATGGGTATTTTAGGGTGAAGACCAGTACAACCGCTGTAAAAATGATATAACCTCTGAAAAGAATACCTGATTTAGCATGGCACTTCTATAACCTTGCGCCTACATGACCCACAATGCAACGTGACCAACGGCAGTTTGGTCAGAGAGCTGAATGTGTTGTACTAGTAGCGCCTAATGTAGCCTCAAGTCGCAAGCCTCAAGCATAGATGAGGAGCCAAGCCCCCAGGAAGAGCGCCGGGCTTTTAAGCTAATTTTCGCAGTGGCCAAATGGCGGTACTACAACTTCCATGTCCGTCACGTGATGCCATCTGGCCCAAAAAGATTTTTTCCCATAGACTTACATTGGGAAAGAGACGTCTGTAACTCAGCGGATAATTTCTTTTGAGGTAAATCAACTTCCCAGTACGAACACTTGACTAGCCCTTATTTAAATCATTCAGTCCTTAAAGTTGTAAAACGCACTAATAGCTGAATCCAGAGTTATTTCCCTTCCTCCGTTCATGTGAATGAACCCCAGTCCGAGGCTGGAGCAAGAGCTGTGAGGCGGAGTTAAAGGAAACGCTACTGCGCCTGCTCTACGGGCCCAAGGGATGAGGAAGGATCGCCGGATGATCCAGGTACTTCGCAGTAACTATCACTCGGCAGTCTGAGCAACTCTCATAGGAATGAACGGGAGCCCGCCTCCCAACGCTGTATCCAGTTCTCTTTAAACATCCATGTGTGGAGCAGGCTGCAGGGTTCTGGTAAGTTAACTTCTTTCTAACTATGCAACTATGATTTCTTTTGTTTATTTTCATTTTCAGACTTGTAGCATTCAACCCCAACCAACGCTGCCTCATATGAAGTCACTTGAGGCAATATATCACACTTTGCGCGTCTCCTTCTGGAGCCACAAAAGGCTTTATACATTTTTTTTTTCACAAATCCACTTGTTCTCCCCAAGGCCTGACAGACTTTGATGTGTATATTTGCTGACGTTCCCCTTTAACTGTTTCAAACCTCCCCCAGTACATCATAAAACTCATTTTGCAACATTAAACAAATAATTGTACACACTCAACCCCAGAGATTATTATTATTATTACAAACTCAAACCAAAGCACATTCTGGCATTTTAAAATGTAAAGAATTTCCCTAAAACGTATGAATTATGAGGTGTTTTTACTATGAGAGTGACTGAAAAGGTACATATTTCTTAGTAGTTTAGAGTTGCAGGGAGAGAGATGGACTTTTTTTGAGTGATTTCCTCCCCACCTCTTCCTAGTGGTGTCTGCACATGCTATCTGATTGCCTTTTGATGCTCACTCTATGAAAAACACCTACAGATTATTTCACAAGATACTGTAATCCTGAAGGCTTTACTTTGTCAAATAACTCTTTTTATGATTTCATGGTGCCTGAAATGAGTGTTTTGAGATCAGTTATGTTCTACTTACTGTCAGTCATTCATCGCCCACAGGAAGAAATGCATGTCTGTGGCAGGAAATAATCCCTGAAAAACATGTCACCTGCCAAAATTTGAATGCCACATTTATGTCTTTTTATTTGGGCCATCTGTGTTACTTAAGAGACACACACGAACTGATAATTTCTTGGTTGAATGTGAGAATGTAGCCTGAAACTTAGCACTGTAAAACCCAATGTAATGAGTTGAATGCTAGACAGTATGGTGGTACCTGACATAGGTACATAGGTACCTGACAAACTGTATAAATGTAGACAAAGGTCCATGTCACAATTCAGAATGATACACAATTATTTTTAAAGAACCACTAACCACATTAGAAATAACTTGTTCTCCAAAGAAAAACAGCCGTTCATTGAAAGCTGATTAAAGGAACAGCCGGTCCCTCGATCAGAAGCCCACACAGTGAATCTAATCACCTGGAACCAGCACAGAAGAGGGCCAGACAAGGTAAGTCCATTCGTCATTGTTACCCTTTTGTCTTTTCTTTACAGCTGCATACTGAAGGAGATTGGGGAAAGAAAGAAAACGAGAGATACCAGAAGATGGACGGATAAACATGGGGGTGTGAGAGAAGAATGGAGAAGATGAAGAAACTATAGAAAAGAGGAACGGATGGGAAATAACTTCAGAGAAATGGATGAGATGTGGGGGATATTTATAGTCTGAGTTATAATGCACAGGGAGATCAATGAAAGTCTTTCACACGGACACGATGGCAACTGCTCATGTTTCTCCACAGGGATTTCATCACGGATTAATTGAGACACATATGTGGTGTGTATTTCTATGTTGTTTAGTGTGCTGTATAATTATGAACATCTATACAGATTTTGTTTAACACTGTGCACAGTAAATACTATTTTTAACGTCCTTTAATTAACAAGCTAAGTGTGCAGATAAGTCACTGTATGTCTAATAGACTTTTTTTTACTGACACTTGATGGAACTGTTATTCATTATTAATGAAATTTGCTTTATTTGTGCTTTTCCTGATATGACAAGTCAACATGTCTCCCGGGAAAAATGTGTATTTATTTTCCGTCACATTGGCCACACAAGATAAATACACCCTCACAAGAGGAAAAAACACCTTAAAAACACCAATGATGAAACCAGAAGCTCAAGTAGTGCAACATTTTATACGCTTTCGTGGTATCAATCTTCTCACCTAACTCTCAACAACAAAGCAAAAAAGTGTATGTCCTAACATGTCTAACTATTCATGGCATTTTTTTTTTTGATGACCAACTGTTTATTGTCATTTTCAGTACAAGTGGTACAACATGAATAGAAACAATACAAGTAGAAATGAGAATGTGATGAATTATATAATCACAAGTTAAAATGAAAAAAATAATAGATAATAATCGAAATAATGATAGATGAATAATGAAGTAAAACCATATATAAGGTCACACTAGCCGTAGTCATACATCCAAATACATCAATCGGGTAATCACAGATGGTCCAACATCTGAGAGGGGTTAAGCTAATGGCCTTTATTATCCACCATTAACAAAGTTAAGGTATTTTCCCCACTTCTGAGCATACGTCTCCAACTGGTTAATGAGAAAGAGAGATAACGGCATAATATTATACCGTTTTCTGGTCCAACTTTTAAGGAGAGCTTCCACCGACAACCATAACTCCTCGAAATTATACTCCTCAACTATTTTGCATTATCAAAACATTTTTTTTGTACAACCAATGATACATTAAAATTGTGCATGCCTACAAAATACACACAAATTTGAATTTGGTTATTGTTACAGTAACTGCATGTGGCAAAAGGATTAATGATTAAAACATAAAAACACACTTCATCTGAATGACAGATGTAGTTTATAGGACAGATGATTCAAATCAATGGCATTACAGGGCAATCAACATGAACATAGATACAGATTGTATAGGTCGTTAAATATTACAATAGGCAATACAACATCTACAGTATAATAGATATATGGATATAGAGTGCTACAGCAATGAGTCCTAAAACCCAGAACTGAGTTAGCATTTTAGCACTTCCAGTTCCCTCGTCTGGAAGTCAATGGGTTTTGGTTAGATGCATGGAATAAGGTCTGTGGTTAACACAAGATTAAGAGATTTTAACATTTTGTTCTACGATATAAAATACATTAACAAATACCTCACTAGTGAATTTTGAAGCTTTTACGTGTCTATAAAAAGCCGGTTGCTAACAAGTGACTAAACGTCATCACGCTGACTCGTCCACCTTTACAGTCTCGTTGTTTATACTCACACTCATGCGACCATGGTGTAGTTTGTTTATAGCCTAACGTTTAGCTTTTTACTTCTGGCGATTGCATTTACGCTTCATAAACCATAGAAGTGGTGTTCATTTGTGACGATTATTTTGCTGAACGAAACGTGTAAGTATCCTAAACGTGTGGTTGCCAAAGAGTTTATTTTCTGCAATAATCCAAAACCTAATGGAAAAATCCTATCGGCTTTTTGTCGAGGAAACCCAGGGCGATGCTAACTTCCTGGTTGGCCTACAAAAATACGTCATCCCTGCAACACTCTATTAGATGCCTTTAAATAAATACACTGTTAGTGCTAATAGTGTGACATTACTGAGTCACAGCAACATTTAGTACTGTTGAATGTGTCTGCATTTTGATTGAATTACATTACAGGAAATTGCATCATTGTTTCCGAAATGCCCCAGTCCTCCCTTCCCTACCTGAAGATGTCTGTGTAATTTTAAAATTTTCCGTTCTTTTCTTTTCCTGATTGGAGATCGTGGAGGAAGGAAGTTAAAACATACAAAAAAGAGCAAATTGGAGCAGAGGGAAAGGAAACACTGTCACTCATGTACCCCCAGAAGGGAGGGAAAATCGAGTAAAACACTAATCTGACTCATCCTGTCCGTAGAGCTGCCAAGATGCAAAATTACATCAACTCTGACTTCCACAACCTTGACCTCTCATTTGCATATTGTCAACTCCTCCAGGAATTTTTAGTCATCAACTTGCAGCACAATTCAAAGGACAAAGCGATTGTGGGCAAATTATGATCTCTGAGGATGAGCTGGTTGACATAATTTATGGTAAGATGACGGCCAACGTTGTTAACCTCATTGTCCGATCTGTGCGTATGTGTGTGCACAAGCAGCTGGCAAGCAGGCAGCTGATTTCTCTTACTGATGATACTTTGGATTAGATTAATAAATGAAATCCAGGGGTAACTAATTGAGCATATGACAGGAGGATAAAACAACAGTGAAGCTCAACTAGAGGAGGATACATTATCCAGAAGTTATGGGCCAAAGGAACATGTCCATCTGTGTGATAATGTAACACAGCCAGCTGTTATGTGTGAGTAACAGCCCGACACACATGAAACATCCAACCTGGACTTTTCTTTGTCCTTCAAAGCAGAGGACTGTTTATTCTTCAGGGGAAGATTGATGAAGCTCACCTCCAGGGAGGGATAAGCCATTCACAGCAGGATGTTTTCAAGCCAGGTCCAAGATCCAAACTGGTGGATTTCTATAAATTTCAAATGTAAGGTATAAACTTAGGGCTGCACGGTGGTGCAGTGGTTAGCACTGTCGCCTCACAGAAATAATGTGTCCATTTATATACCTGCAAGCACATTTTCAAAACAGTCACAGTTTTGAATTAAATTGTACGGGAGATAATAAGGGTTAGAATGGGGTTTTTTGGGGGGGTTTTTTTTACATGCATTTTAATTGTTGACTCTAAATAGCCCATACTGTAGCTGTGTATGTGACGGTTGTCTGTCTCTATGTGTCAGCCCTGTGATAGTCTGGCGACCTGTCCAGGGTGTACCCAGCCTCCGACCAATGTCAGCTGGGATCGGCTCCAGACCAGTCCACCCGAATGGGATAAGCGGTTACGGATAATATATAAACCTGATTAAAATTACTGTATAATATGATGCAAGGTCCGCGACCCGACCCCGGATAAGCGGTTGAAGATGGATGGATGGATGGATGATGCAAGGTGCAAGAGAATGCAACCTGATCCAGTAGTATAAATAGTTTCATCAAATGCAATTACAATACAATGCAATACTATATTAAAATATGCAATACTATATTAAAATATATATTAAAATAGAAAATATGGAGCAATATTAAACAATATGCCATAATATGTATTCTACTGCATTTTATTCCTTCAGACACCTATTCAAATATTTATCTATGAATGCAAACTAAATTTACATTTAGTATTATTGTTACTGATGGCATGCATATGCATGCTATTGTGATTATCCTGTGGATTTGAATTTCAATACATTTTAATGACTTTCACGATAGACAAGACTTGACTGTATTTTCATCATCAGCTCTTAGGCCCAACAAAAAGAGAGCAAACATTTTGACTTGACATAATTTTAGTAGGAGAAGCACAGGTGTTACTGATAACACTAACAATGGCTCTGTTCTATTCAAGTGTTCCAGTGAGAGCGACAGTGAGCCAGCATGCACAATACTAGGAACCTGAAATCAAAGCAGCCAAAAGGAATTCAGCCATCATTTGTTTTCTTTTTCTTTTTTTTTTTTTTACACCTGTGGTTTTACTACTGTGACATGTCAAAATGTCTTCTGTGAAAAAGGCTGTAATCGTATGTAATCCACATAGGGAGGAGGTCAAGAAACACAGGACTTTCACCCAGGAGACCGTTGTTCGTAGCCTGTGTGAGTCATGCAACGTCTGCACTTAAGTTATCTCACTTCCATACTTTTAACCAAACGTTGACGTATTTGTCATGTAACTTCCATACTTAAGTAACGCCACTTCCATGATCTTTTCCTAAACCTAACCAAGTAGTTTTGTTGCTTAAACCTAACCAAGTTGTGTCTTGTGAAGACGGAAGTTTATTTTGAAAAGACTGTAAAAATGTAATGAGCGGAAAATGACACGTGTTACTGGAAAATTCGTAGGAAAATGCATGACAAATGAGAAATAACTCTTCGTAAGACATCATAAAAACCGTTGTATGAGGATATGTTGGTTTAGCAATTGAAACCGGCTGCTGTGAAAAAAGTCTGTGCTGTATCATCTCAGTCCCTGCAAGACACTTCCTGGGATTCATTACCCAATGAATGGTATAATTTGTCACTGTGTCATACTGCGTTGTATTCTCCAGATGTATTTCCCTGGACTAAACCTGAGATCCCTGCGGATTATAATTACAGTAATTACCTTTAAAACTACTCATTGTACTTTGCCGTCTTACTTTTCATTCTTGAAGTTTCCCAGCTGGATCCACTCACACTCTCTGGCCAGTTTCACTGTGACAAGTTGTCCAGGTTTCCGCCCCACTTCATCTCCCCACGGCTTTACCCCCTCCTTCTCCATCACTGGACTCTAGTGCTGCTCCTTCTCTCCTCTCGCTGCTTTAATAAATCATCCCGTGTGTCTAGAGAGGTGTGAGTGTGTACGTTTATGTGTACCTTAAATACAGTGTGTGCTGTGAAAAAGATAACATTGTGCGACCTTTATGTGGATGTACTGTTGTGTCCCCGTGAGCTATATATATAGTATGTGCTTGATTATGTGTTTTGAATGTGTCCTATGGGTGTACACTTGCCCTGCCCTCTCTCCCTAACCAATCTGGCTGAGTGTAATTACAGCTCTGTCTCTCGGTGGGCTCGGGCAGCCTGCTCCTCCTCCTGCCATTAAAACAGAGGAAAAAAGCAGGTCTACAGCCACAATGAGGAAGTAAGAGTCAGCCATTAAAGCACAGAGATGGTATTCTTGTTGATCACTGAGTAACGCACCACCCTGAAGGAACAAGGTGGGATCTCATGGTGATTAGACATGGCGAGGAGGGACAGCAGAGCTGCCGTTTTTTGACCCGGATAGATGAGATGTTGAAGTGAACCATGACACTGAGCAGCGAACCGTTAGCGTGTAGTTGGCGCAAACAATGCTGTAATTGCTTCTGCTGGTTGACAGTTTTATAGCAAACACACATGACAACAAGGGGAGGGGGAGACGTAATTTATTTCTGTCTGTGATACAGTCATCGGGGTGTAGTTTTCAGTTGACTGCGCACAGTTTCATTTTGCCGCTTTTGATTAAAAAGAAGTGCCTGCAAATAGAATCCGGCCACCAAAATCGCTCAATGGCAAGTATATCACTTTGATGTGACAAATCATTACATTTTAAAGCCCGGCGCTGCCTTATTCTGGGCCCCCTTGAAAACAGCTCATTTGGGCCCCTGAAACAGTAAATATCTACATTCTCTTGTTTTCACCAGAGCTCTGGCGCCCCTGAATCATTTGTGATGACAAAATTAATTCTGCATGAAGTTTCAGGTATATAAATTCTTTAAGAGTTTTTGTTTTTGTCTCTTTTCTACACATTGTCCTTTGTCTGATGAATAACCAGAGCTGGACTGGAATATGTTTCTGCTTCTGTCTGCACTGGGCCACTGGTACACAGCGAAGCACAACAGAGGCATTATTTGTATTCCTCACTCGTAAATCACCCCCATGATTTCAAACAGAGAACAAAGGACATGGCTAGCTCGGCAAGCATCTATCCCACTCCATCTTTATCTCATGGGGGTCCGCGGAAAGACTCTCAGTAAACTATGGCAACTACACTGTACAGTTTTTTTTTCTTACTGCTGCAGTCAGTGAATGCAGCATCCATCTATCTATCCATCTCTCCATCTCTCCATCTATCCATCTATATATTCTATCTATCCATCTATCCATCTATCCATCTATCCATCTATCTATCTATCTATCTATCTAACTGTAGAACCAACCTGCCAGCCCTCCATTTACTGTGGACAATAATCGATGTGCAACAACGCTGTGAGGGCGGAGAGAGAGAGCTCGGTGCGCTGCAGGTAGCAGGTCTGAGAGAAAGGAGGGATCGAGGGAGGAGAGTCCTCCAGCAAGGCCATCTGTTCATGTGTAATTACAGCTTTGGGCCTCAGTTGGATCGCTCTCTGCTCAGTCTGAATCCGGGGCCCCCTGACCAACCTATAGCCTGGCTGAGAGGTAAATGCTGGCTCTGTCGCCTGCCTGCACTGCAGCTTATGTGGTTTTAAGTCAGGAATGAGCTGTTAAATGTCTCTAGTTGACTGGATTTATGTATGAGGGAAATCTGAAAGGAAAAAATAAAATCAAGACAGTGGTTGGTTTTTTTAAGACAAGAGGTAATGTCTTTACCAGTGGGTTTATGGACAATTTATATGACGAATAGCCAGTTGTTTCTATCCACCAAGCATTTAGATCCTCTCTGGTAATTTCTGTCAAGAAGCGTCATGGACGATCCGCCTATAATGTTTATAATGCCACATAAAATTCTGTGTCGCATGACGCCTGTCAAACATGTTAAATGTAAATGACATGTAGAGATGCTTGTGTGCATGTGCTACCTTGCAAATCCACCAGCAGTGTGACAAAGCTTCATAGAGTGGAACATAATCTTATATGCAGGCACTCAGTCATGGTTGTTGCACGGTGACAGCTTTGCTATTAATCATAATCACTGCAATAGCGCCACCTTTCACACTTTATTCTCGCACTGTATGCAAGTCGCCCATTTGTAATGACATATGGTGTGATGGCTCTTCTTCTTTTTTATTGCATATTTGTGTACAGAGTTAAGTGTATATTTGTATGTGCATAAGTATGTGTGTGTGTGGGAGTGTGCTTGTGCTGGATGACATTTGGGATTCGGGCAGGTTGTCAGACTGCAAATATCAGCTGTGACAATTTAAGATGTACAACTTCCTTGTGGCTACATCTCCCACTCCGACCATCAATAACCAGGCGGGGATGTGCTGCCCAGTTGGAAGGCGGCTGTGTCTCAGTTTCAACATTATAGGTCACCACAGTCTACCCCTGTTTCTGTCCAGACTGCAGAGTAGAGAGGAAAGCCCCGTGGCAGATGGTCAGAGAGAGGGGTTTCATTGCTTTCTACCCAACAGCTTAAGTGTCTGTCTTTGGCGCTCTAAACGGACATGTGGCACTACTGCGTCCCCAGCCATTCATTCTAACCTTTACAGTCAAAATTGACAGGAAATTTGAATTCACAAAAACTTGTGGTCAAAATTTTGTGCAGACTTTTCCTCTAGCGACTTCATGAGGCTGGCATTTTGTATTTTACTGTACAAGTGAAATGTCTCTGCAACTATTTCATGAATCCCGAGACATTCACGCCTCCCAGCCCTTGCTCCAGCCGCGGTCTGGGTCTCATTCACATGAACGGAGGAAGGAAATAACTCTGGATTTGGCTGTTAGTGAATTTTACAACTTTTAGGACCTAATGATTTAAATAAAGGATATTCAAGTGTTCATACTGGTAAGTTGACCGCTGATTTACAGACGTCTCTTTCCCAATGTAAATCTGTGGGGAAAAAGTGTTTTTAGGCCCAATGGCATCACATGGCGGACACAGAAGTTGTAATTCCACCATTTGGCCATTACAAAAATTTGCTTCAAAGCCTGGAGCTCTTCCTAGGGGCTTGGCTTGCTCGCCGTGGCTCGCCATTGCCATGTTGAGAGGCAACAGATATTCTCCAAGTGCCGTATTTAGCACCTTAAACTTTTCCAATAGTGCTGTCACTATCACCACGTCAACATTTCTATTTGCCTTATCCTGTGGTTGACGACCACATATTTGTAAAACTAATGACATTCCCATCAGCCTCAGCTTTAGTGCTTATTTTGCAAATGTTAGCTAATGCAAGCTGTCATGGTCCTGGGTTTTTTGTCATAGGTTGTTTCCTGTTTTATTTTGTAAGTCACTCACATGGTTTTACTTCCTGCCTTTGTGATTGTTTGCCCCGCCCTGATTTGTTCCACCTGTGTTCAATCACCCTGCTCCCCTTGTGTGTTTCCCTCTTTCAGTGTCACGTAGTCTGCCTTGTTACTAGTGTTCATCCTGCCATCCTGCCTGTTTTCTCCGTGTCTTATGGGTTTGTGCCCAGTTTAGTTTTTGGTGTTTTCCCTTTGTACTTTGTTTTTCCTTAGCCTGCATTCCCTGTTTTTGGTTTTTGACTCTGCCTGGTCTCTCTGCGTTTGGCCCCACCCTTTAAACTTAAACCGAACACACTAAATGAAGATGGTGAACAATTGGGTGGTAAACATTAAACCTGCTAAACATCAATATATTATGAGCATCTATAGCCTGCTGACTTTAGCATTCAGCTCATAGCCCCACCATGCCTACATATGGTCTCACAGAGCTGCTAGCATGGCTGTAGTTGCTCTAGTCTCGTTGTTTAATGGTCACATAGTGTCTGTAAATTAATATATGTGACCATACATTACTGTAGGCTTGTCTTTAAGGCACACAGTAGAAAGATTATTCTATTGTATTCCATTATGTATAATTCATCACTGCAGAAAAATCACAGTAAGGGAAAATATTTTTTTTTACCAGCAAGATAGATTAATATTGTGCATGAAAATATATGTATCTATATATCATATAGATATGAATTAAACCGTACAGTTCAAGGCTTACTTTTTGTGTCCAGGTTCACAGTGATGTGATTCTTCTCTGGTATCTCTCCTTTTGTTCACTTCAGTGGTTGAGTTAACTCGACTGCCTCAGGAAGCAAGATTATTAAGCAAACTTAAATCTGAATGAACTCTGGCTGGCCCTTTCTTGATGGTTGTTCTTTTTTACGTTAGGTATCTCACCATGGAGACTTTGGCTGCACACCTAACCGACTGCACAGCAGATTATCTTCAGGCTATCAGATCCAGCTGTATTAATTCAAACTAATCAATTCCCTCTGGTCCATTTGGGTAAGGAACAATTTCCTTTCCTCCTACAATTATATCAGATGCTGTGCAATGAATGTTTTTACTACTTACAGGCAGATTTGCCACACCAACTGTACAACTTACTGTACACCATAGTTGTCATAATGATTTGACTTTTACTCTTGGCTGTGCTCAGAAATTCATATAATTTCCAAGAGTGTCTGATGCAATAGGTTGTACCCTGTCACCACAGCCCTGGGGAGCCTGAGGCCAACTCTTGAACTGGAAATAATGTCATTCCTAATATGAGAGCATAGCATTTTATCAATGAGAAGTACCTCTCCTGTGCCTTAGTGCCTGGGTAGCAAATAACCTATTTACACTATCTGAATTTTCCCTCCAGTAATCCTCTCTAGGCCTATAGCCAAACAGTATTACCTTTCACTGTTAATAATGTTTGTATCGCCCCTGTATAGGATTATTCTTGAGAGGAAGACATAAACATTAATCCTTGCTTTCCCCAAACTTTTTGTTTTGCTCAATTGTATATTCCATATGCCTGAGTCAGTCCTTTAATTCCATTTCATTTCCCCTGGTGAATAATTTGACTTTTGATGCAGTAATGACCTCATCTCCCAAGGGGAATCAATACAATTTGGGGTTATCTTAAACCTACTACTTAACTTAAGCCAGGATATAGGTGGTGTTAATATGTACAGACCTGAGGGTCTCTTGAAGAAGCTTGGCCACTGAGTGGGTCGGGCTTGTATTCTTAGTATTCGGATGGTTCACTGGCGATGTCTTCCTTCCAAGTTTTCTGTTTGAGTTTCAATTCTCAAGTGGAGTGGAGCATGTTGGTCTCACAGTCCCACCAATCTGTCGGAGTATGCATTTGTTGCTTCCTCTAAGCTAGTTCAACCTGCAGTAGGCAGAATATTTTTGGCATCATTGGGCAAAAATTCCATAATAACCTTTCAGCATGTTGTAATTAAAGTGTTGTGAGAGAAAACTAGACGTCTGCACCTCCTCATGGCTCCGTTTTCAGGCTGTATATAAATCTAGCCTGTGATGGGAGACTTTGGTCAATCACAGGTCATTTCAGAGAGAGAGTGTTCCTATTGGCTGTTCATTCAGTGGAGGCAGCTGTTAATCACTCACAAACTCTGATCAAACGGTCAAACTAGGGAATGCTGATCAAATATGAATCAATATTCTGTTACTGTAATGCCTATTTCTCACATAAAATGTTTTCAGAAACATCTTGTAGTGTACTGTTTAGCTGTAAAATGAGAAAATTTGCTCCGGCTGGTGGGCGGTGCTTGGTATTTCCTCAATTGATCTCTACATGGCTGCCGGGTCACAAACGTTCTCATTTTATAGCTAAGCAGTACACTACAAGATGTTTCTGAAAACATTTGTGGTGAGAAATAAACATTACAGTGACAGAATATTGATTCATATTTGATCAACGTTGCCTAGTTTGAACGTTTGCTCAAAGTTTGAGTGATTGACAGTTGCTCAGTGACAGCAAGGCTCCAGCTCGGCTCTGATTGGTTGTTTTCATCCGGTCTGTGAAATTTTCCAGATGCTTTTTTATTAATCATATTTACTCCAATTCTACCCGCTGCAGCTTTAAGCAAGGTAACACTGAAAAGTTTTGCCATTTTTTTTAGTTCAACACAAACTGTGTCAATCTGACCTTTTCAAGTCCGTAGACAGAGAGTCAGTTATTTTATGCACCTCATGTGATTTTGAGTCCACCATCTCGTCAAGGATATCAATTCTCGCTGCTTATGTTTGGCAGTGGCCTCTATTAGCTTAGCAACCTCTGTGGTACTTAAGCTTGTTTCTGAGGCATCTCCTCAGGTGAGCTTGTTGCTTTGCAGGCCGCTTTTGAGTTGAAAAAGATTTGGTTTGTTAAGCCAGCAGAGCATACCCTGACTGATAGCTAGACTATAGCTACTGAACATCATTCATCACACAAGTCTTGGTTTCCTAAAATACTGAATCGATAAAAAAGGTTCTCAATAGTTGCATACATCTGTGATTGTAAGTAGTCATATTGTACAGTAAGTAAGGCAAGACAAGGAATTTAGAAATAAATAAATGTCTGTTTTTCTGATATAAGAAACATATATTAAATGTCGCTGCACATAGCCGGGTGGAAAGGAAAGAAGAAAGATGTCCTTCCCTGTATTAGAAAACCATTCTGTGTATACACCAATATGAGGGTGTCCTAGCCAGACAGGCAGCCCTATGATTTAGGGGTCACAACCCATTGAGTTGATCCACATTGCCTTGTCTAAAGAATGAGGATTTGTTGCCTTTAAGTGCACTGAAAGACTTGATGATTTGTGGCACGCTGTAGTTCAGGCTCATCCATAGGGTTAAATGGACATCAGGGTCATTAATCTTTATAAGGAGAGGAGAATGCACAGGTATACAGGCCATATTAAGTCAGGCCCCCCCTCAGATGATGCATCATCACCAGCAGTTTACACACTCATCTTCGTTTTCACATCTGACAGGATCCCTTAATGCCCTCAGAGCCTCCGAAAGCCAGAAACAGTCTAAGATGTGGTAAGATGACGCCAAAGTCACTCTCTGACTGACTAACTCTTGTGAATACAGATGACAAGCGCCATGATCTTACCTTTTTATTGCATATAACCTACTGTGTAGTGAGTAATATCTCCAAGGGGGAGGCAGGGAAATTGTATGCAAATGAATATGAGGTTGTTTTCTTCCGCTCTGCTGCATCAAATTGGACAAATAAAAAATCAAGGAAAACACTGCTGTTCTCAGGAAGGATAACTTATCCAGGAAGACTTACAATAGTGAGAATTAGGAGTTTCAGCTTGTTAAATAACATGTTGATAACTGACTTGTTGACTAATACAAATCAACAACTACCTTGTTTCAAACTGGGCTGTAAAAACTAATAATTATAGTGATGTTCAATGACTTAACATTAGAAATACCTTCAATTTAGAAATCACAAGCAGTGAAAAGGGAGGCATTTAAAGGTCTGGGTCTCAATCATGTTTGCTGATTATACCCAGGTTAAAGGTGCAAGGGAAATAAATAGAAAAGTTGAGTAAAGCTGGGATCAATTTATAGTTTTTAGAGAACAGAGAGTGATGTGATGGCATCCCGTGGGGAGACCAAGACATATCCAGGTTCAGAGATGAGTTTTCACTGATGGAAGCTAAATGGAAAATGGGGAGTGACCTGGCTGTTCTGACTTATAAGTTGTAAGGTTGGGGTGGCCTTTCAAAACCCAAGTCCACATTTCCGTCTGTATAACTCTAACTTACTGAACAAAAGCAAAAAAATGTCCCCGTAGTATCGCAGAAAAAACAACAGTCTACTGGAGCAAGGCAATTAAGGACTATCTGAGCTGTAATATCCAGGCAAATAATTGGTTGTTAATCCACAAGCTAAGTACTTGGGTTGACTATTTTCCCTTATTATATAATTTTTATTATAACATTTTTGTTGAGTGTAACTACTAAGCCATGATTGAGAATCCATCAGGATTGTTTAAAAGTGTTTATGGTGGATACAAATTATATTGTAATTTCATAATAGGTAGAGACAGACCCAAAATGTTGCCTGTGCTCTGGTGTTAAAAAAAAAAGAGGAACTGCTGTTGCTGCTTAAACGGTGGTGACTCATCATCTGCACATTTGTGTTGCCAAAAAAAAGGGTCAGATTTGCATATGTTTAATTTGAGCACACTGGCTGTGCTTTGAAGGAATAAATCCTAAAACAGGTTTGTGTTTGATTTGAGTATACAAGAACTTGTTAATGGTTAATGGCACCAATGGCGTGACGCAGACCAGTCAAATGTGACTGTCGCAATGGTGCAATGCATTCTTAATTGGAGGAAAAATTTGCCATACATGTGGACTTGTTAAAGAGCCTCTAATGTTGCTAGTGCCAGTAAGGATCCTTGTTGCTATAATAAACCTGAACTATATCTGGCCCAATTAAAAGGCAACCAGGGAGATTTACCCAGGCCCAGTCCTTACAGGATTTGCCAGTGGTGATTACTGTGAAAAGTAAAACCTTAAAATATGGTGTTCACAATTGTGAAATCAGGAACAATCTGAGAATTAAGGAATCATTAATAAGTATTTCCCGAAAAGCTCATACTGGATATATACAGTATAACGTAGCATGACACTAACTGTCAGCATCTGTTCAACAGTCCAGGAACTAAAGTGACCAGAAATGTGATGCTTTGCTAGAATGAACCATTATTTCTGCTGGTACTGGGGAACAGTAAAGTGTTTGCTAAAGTATGTGCCTTTTTTCTGTCCATCTCTCCCAGTGTGGTTGGACTGTATTGTTGTGCCCATCGACACTAAATGCACACCACATACATCTTTTAAGAGAATTTTCTTGTTGGATTTTATTTATGAAAGATGTGTTTGGAGTTATTGCCTTTCCATTGTCAAATCTTTAACTAAATTCACTATTCAGAGCGTTAATATAGCAGCAAACAGCATTGTTATGCAAAGATATAGAGGAGTAATGTCTACCTGAGCAGAGACTGAATGAATTTTAATGCTTGTTCGTGCATGGGAGCATGCCCAGTCCGTTCTCATTCCCAGGGAGTCAAATACCAAGGTGTTCATTACCGCCGCACAACGCACCCTTTAGCCCCATTATGTAAACCCATCCGTGGCAACAGTAAACCCTCCGGGAAAGTGCGGCAGTAGTGTGGTGACGTTTCATCCAGGAGACCACTGTTCGTGTCCCATGCATAATGTTTTAATCAGCTGTTTGTTTGTGTTCCTTGTTCACAACGTTCAGTGTCATTTGCACTTTACAAACGTAGTAGTTTTAAGCCCAACCATGTAACTAAGTGCCTAATCCTAAAGTGCCGCCGAGTGTATCTATAGTGGTTTTGATGCCTTAACACGTATATAGCACTCCGCGTGTCCGTCCTTCCATCCGTTTGTGTGTCACACTTTAATTTCCGGAGCAGAATTTGAAAACTATTTAACCTAGGAACTTCACATTTGGTATGATGGTTAATGGTGTGGTCTAGTTGTGCCTTTTGGGGGTTAGAAGTCCAGGATGCCCAAAATTCTTGAAATTTTGGCCAAAAACTGTGATTTCTTTCGACTTCAATTTTGTTTCTGGAGTGGAACTCGGAAACTATTTAACTTAAGAACTTCAAATTTGCTATGATGGTTGACAGTGTGGTGTAGTTGTGCCTTTTGGGGGTTAGAAGCCCAGGGTGCCCAAAATGTTTACAAAAGGGCAAAACCTTTGGCCCTACTTTAACAGGGGTCAAGCAGTGAGCAGGGGTGTGTGAGACATGCTCGCTTTTGCCTTATCTACTATATAGTCCTGGAATCAGTTATTCAGGAACTACTTATTAAAGACTCATCAATCATAAAATCGTTCCTCATTTTTTAGTAACCAATCGTGATTTTTTTATACCGTATTGTTAAGTGTTACCCAGCTAAAGCCATAAACGGGGTAAAGACATGCTCCTTTGTCCACAATGAAAATGAACCCAGGCAGGTAATGTGATGTTATGGTGAATTGTTAATGGCAGCATTGCTGATGGTTTGTTTGTTTCAGCTGGTGAGGTGATGGCACATTAGAATGTCGTTAGAGATATTGGTTGTATTCAGCCGGGGCTGCATCTACTGCATGATAATGAAATGCTTTGGAATAGGGCCATGATGAGTTGAAAAAGGTTAGCCCAAGAGAGGGCAGCTGTAATATCTCACACTTCTATTGATGCGCTTTCAGAGGAGCAGCTGTCAAAATGAATCTCACTGACTGTCTAGCTATTGATTATCCACCATGTTTATTGGTAATAAATTGATCTGATGATTCAAAGTATACTAAACCAACAAGAATATGTCAATAGTCATTCTTTTTTTTCCCTCCATACTCACATATTTCTATAACAAGGACAGGAGATTATTTGAAGCACTGGGTGGAAAGAATGCAGCCAGGATCCTGGACAAGCCACCAAACAGGACATATATGAAACATAAAAACACAAATACAATGACACTCCACCTTATGGGTGCTTTAAAGACATACTACACTATGACTTTTTTCAACATACTATACTATGACTTTTTTAATGGCTTTTTTGACATACTATACTTTCACTTTTTTTCAATATACTATACTTTCACTTTTTAATGACTGTTTTCAACATACTATTTTGACATACTATACTATGACTTTTTTAATGGCTGTTTTGACATACTATACTTTCACTTTTTTTCAATATACTATACTTTCACTTTTTAATGACTTTTCAACATAACATTTTTAAAATACTATACTATGACTTTTTTTGACAAACTATAATATGACTTTTTTTACTTTTTTCAACAGACTATACTATTGACTTTTTTCAACATTTTACTATGACTTTTTCCTGATATTTTTTCGACATACCATACTATGACTTTTTTTCATGACATTTTTCGACATATTATACTATGACTTTTTTCATGAAATTTTTCGACAAACCATACTATGACTTTTTTCGAGAAACATTTCGACATACTATATTATGAATTTTTTTCATGAAATATTTTGACATGCTATACTATACATTTTTTTCATGAAATTTTTCGACATACTATACTATGACTTTTTTTCATGAAATATTTTGACATACTATACTATGACTTTTTTTCATGAAATATTTTGACATGCTATACTATACATTTTTTTCATGAAATTTTTCGACTTGCTATATTTTGACTTTTTTTCATGAAATATTTTGACATACTATA
>CAKAOI010039214.1:0-32571 GCA_916701655.1 Sebastiscus albofasciatus
ACGGACGTGACAGAAAGTAGTAGAATCCTGCATGTTGTTGTCGGAGAGTTTATGTATTAGACACGCAGGGATGGTGGATGGTGCAAGTGCATTTAGGGTGTGTCCAACTCCACTTTTTCTAGTTAAGTGGTGCAAAATCTGCGCGCAAAGTAAATCGCAAGGGGCAAAGGGGTTGTATTTAGTCTCTTAATTAATCATAGGTGTGTTTTGGGCGTAACAGGAATCAAACCAATCAGAGTGTCCCATTCTCTTTAAAAGTCAGGTGCAGGTGCATTGATATTTAAAGGGACTATTTGTAACTTTCAGAAATGCTTCTTAACAGCGACACCTGTGGCCTTGAAATCAATGAAAGTCAGCGTCGAGCTCGCGCTTGCTCGCTCTAAATATACCTGAACGAGCATCGCTCAAAACAGTGAGGCGACACACGTCAGCTAATACCACAATATCACTCTATAGTTCAGCTGCTTGGCAGTAATGTTAGCTGACCAGACCAAGGTCTCTCCATGAATCACTGCTTATACTGGTGTTAGCTGCGCTGAGGCAGCGGGGCTCTTCAACGAGTTACGTTATCGCCTCCCAACCGCAGCCGGCAGCCGCAGGGAGACACCGGCACCCGGTCGGCAATGAGACGACAACGTGTCTCTCTGCAGAGCTCCGTCCCTCACTTCACAAGACACGGGAAACCTCTGTTGGTCTGGAGGAGCTGCAGCAGTTATTTCTGTACAAACGTCCATTCACTAGATATTCTCAGAGCTAAACTAACTCTTCTGCAGTGTGGAGTGAGCGCGCATTCATGTCTAGAGGTGGAGCGAGTACGCGAGAACACGCGCTCTGTCTGAGTGAAGGCGAGTAGGCGGAGGAGACGAGGCTCCGGCCACTCGCGAGCGCGCATGTGTGCCGACCCGCTACATTTATACGCATAAAAAGTAACAAACAGTCCCTTTAAAAGGCAGATTCGGCAAATTGACACAAAACGGTCCGCCAGAGTCCGACATCAGAACTGCGCCCATAGCAACGGTCTGCTATACATACATAGCAACGGTATGTTATAAAGAAATAGAAGACCATAGACCGTAGTAGACCGTGATTAACCAATCAGAATCGAGCATTTGACAACGCCGTGTAATAAAGTGTGATAAAAATGTTTATAACGAGATCATGTTTTCGTAATTATGAGAAAATGTCTCCAGTTCTTTTTAACTTTGGGGAATGCAATGAGCTGCTGCATCACAGTGACACATGTAATGGGTTACATCTTACAGGAACATACAGTATATGTATTTTTTTGTATTTTACAAATTGATCATATCATAGTTTTGAGGGGAAGTTGTATTTTTTCATACTGTTACATTTACAATTGTAGTCCAATCATCCTTTGTTGAAGGATTTGCTTGCAGCCATTTCCATGTGATGGCTTTCTTGGCTTGTATTTTTTTATTAACTTCGTGAGGCCATTATTGCCTAAGTAGTGGCGGGTTCACAGGGATTTGTTTTTCCACAAATTGTGACTTTTAACTGATCTGCAGTGCATATAAGATTTGCTTCCTGTGTTAATGTGTTAGTGCAACTAAGGGTTAAGTGCAGTGTGGATAAGTTTAAAAGTTTAGGGGTTGTTTTATACATTAAATTAGTTCTTGACTAACTGTGTTAGATAAGTAGTAGAGTGATGCAGATGATCACAAATTTAAGATTGTTGACCGACTGTGAGGAGTATTTGCATGCCAGTACATCCCTTTTTGGTTTATGTAATTTATCACTAATTTCAATGTTACTATGCTAGGCTACAGATATAGTAACTTGTCCTTATAGTTTATCACAGCCTTTATTATTTTGTAGTTTGAATTATTTCATATATTCACATTTTCTTTTAGAAATAGTATGTAGAAATACAAATTAATTGGTGTTGGAGTTACATCCATGTTGATTATAAATGCCCCACAGCGATCACACTCCAACTCGTCAGCTATTCAAAATGAAATTATATAACCTACAGTACATAACACAAACAAAATAAAAAAAAAACAATTAACAAGTACTGCTTAACTTAATGATAACTGATAACTAATAAGTCAAATTGATAAAACAACATATAACCTCTCTCACACAGTGTCAGTCGATGTCAATGATGTTGGAGAGACTTCAGAGAACAGAGGAACATGCTCCTCTCAGAGCGAAGGTAAAGCTGCTGTATTCTCTGGTTTGTATTGAAGCCCTGACAGACAAAGTGTCGTAAAGGTTAGAAAAAATGAAGTGTAAGTAAGTTCTACTTTCTGTGTGCGACATTATGACTCCATTATGAGAGAGAACGCTTAATTCAGTTCCTTCAAAAGAGGCCCTAGAAGCTATTAAAACGTTGCACTGTCTTTGAAGCAAATTTAACATAATGGCTAAACCGTAGAACTACAACTTCCGTGTCCGTCATGTGATGCCATTGGGCCCAAAAATACTTTTTCATATCGACTTACATTGAGAAAGAGACGTCTGTAAATCAGCGGATATTGTTTTTTTTTCCAGGTAAATCATCTTCCCTGTATGAACACTTGAATATCCCTTATTTAAATCATTAGGTCCTAAAAGTTGTAAAATGCAGAATCCACACTGGAAACATAGAAAATTGGCGTGGTTTGTGCACGGCCCAGGACAGGAGGGCTCTGCAGCAGGTGATTGAAACCGCCCAGAACATCATTGGTACCCATCTACTGAGCATCAGTGATATTGGTAAGGTGAGGTGCCCGCGCAGAGACAATACCAGCAACAGCCTGTTCACCCTGCTGCCGTCTGGCAAGCGATACAGAAGTCTCCACTGTCGTACCACCAGACTACAGAGCAGCTTCTTTTCTCAGGCGTCCCCCCATAAAAATAGTGCTTTTTTTGTGTAGCATAAAGGGACTACAACTTGCATTTTGTTGCGCATAAATTAGTTAAGGACTTTTGTTTGTGACATTTTAACCAGTAGATGGCAGCAACACCAGCAGCTGCTCAGTGGTCACCAGTCCAGGGCTGTGGTTGCACTGTTGTAAAGCTGGGGTGTATAAAGGAGCATAAATTCAACCCTAAAAGTTAAGATGACTTGCTGTTACACAAGTACAAATCTTTGACTATTAGAATACTGTCCGCAGACAATTTGCTCCTCCTTTAACTAAAAATCTGTTCGATTGCACTTTAGTTTCTCTTCAGAAGAAAATGTTTAGCAAAACAAAAAGCATGCGTTTACTGATGCTCATGAGAAGAGAGGCATATGTAGACATGCAGCCTAATTCTATGTTGTGTTTTTTCTATTTATCTCACACAGATGTGATTGTTCCAGTACCAGAGCAACGACACATCTCATATTACCAACACTTGCTCCAATCAAACCTCCAGGATAAGTTTATGTGTGCTCAAGAGGGATGGGCACAGAAGAAGGATGAGCAACCTCTGGATGATATCTACACAGAGCTGTACATCACAGCTGGGGGTGACGTACACATCAACCGACAGCATGAGGTCAGGCAGATTGAGGCGCCGGTAGTGAAGCCAGCAGGAACAGAGAAACCAATTAAACCTTGTGACATGTTCAAACCCCCCTCTGGAAGATATAAACCCATAAGAACAGTGCTGACCGATGGAATCGCAGGAATTGGAAAAACATTTCTGGTGCATAAGTTTGTGTTGGACTGGGCTGAAGGAAGAGCTAATCAAGATGTGCATCTCATTTTCCCCTTCACCTTCCGCCAGCTGAATTTATGTAAGAAAGAAAAGTTGTGTCTGGCAGAGCTCATTCATGAATGTATCACGGAGACCAGAGACATCAAGGACGAAGCTCTTAATCACATCTTTACAACTCTGCAATCATCACCAAACAAGAACTACGACAAGAGCAAATTCAAACTTCTGTTTGTTTTGGATGGACTGGATGAGAGCCGCCTTCATCTAGACTGCTCTACCAGTGAAAATCAGGCAGTTAACTTTGATGTGACAGCGCCGATCTCAGTGGATGTGCTGCTGACAAGTCTCATAAAAAAGAAACTGCTTCCCTCTGCTCGCCTCTGGATAACCACACGACCTGCAGCAGCCGATCAAATCCATTCTGATTTAGTTGACATGGTGACAGAGGTCAGAGGGTTCACTGACCCCCAGAAGGAGGAGTACTTCAGGAAGAGATTCAGAGATGAGGAGCAGGCCAACACAATCATCTCCCACATGAAGACATCACGAAGCCTCCACATCATGTGCCACATCCCGGTTTTCTGCTGGATCACGTCCACAGTTCTGGAGGATTTGTTGGAAACCAGAGAGGGCGGAGAGCTGCCCAAGACCCTGACTGAGATGTATGCAGAATTCTTGGTGTTTCAGATTCATCAGACAAAAAAGAAGTATGGCCAAAAAAAGTGCATTCACTACATTAAGTCATTAGCAAAACTAGCTTTCCGCCAGTTGGAAAAGGGCAACCTGATCTTCTATGAGAAAGATCTCAAAGAGAGTGGCATTGACGTCAGTGGAGCCTCGGTGTGCTCAGGAGTGTTCACAGAGATCTTCAAAGAGGAACGTGGGAGGAAGAACAAAGACAAGATGTTTAGCTTCATCCATCTGAGTGTTCAGGAGTTTTTGGCAGCTTTATATGTAGAGAGGGAAGTCATTAACAGAAACAAGAATGTGATGTGTGAGCCAGGGCAAACACGTGGCGAACAAGTACGAATGGTGTTCAACAAAACATCTATGACAGAAGTCCACAAAAATGCTATTGACAAGGCCTTGCAGAATCCATATGGACACCTGGACATGTTCCTCCGATTCCTCCTGGGTCTTTCACTGGAGACCAATCAGAAACGCCTACGAGACCTAATGAAAAAGAAAAGAAGTTCAAAGACCAATCGGGAAACAATCGAGTACATCAAGAAGAAGATCAGTGAGAATCCGTCTCCAGAGAGAAGCATCAATCTGTTTCACTGCCTGAATGAACTGAATGATCGTTCTCTAGTGGAGGAGATCCAACAGTACCTGAGTTCAGGATGTCTCACCACAGATAAACTGTCTCCTGCTCAGTGGTTAGCTCTGGTCTTCATCTTACTGTCATCAGAAGACGATCTGGATGTGTTTGACCTGAAGAAATACTTTGCTTCAGAGGAGGCTCTTCTGAGGCTGCTGCTGGTGGCCAAAGCCTCCAACAAAGCTCTGTAAGTGCACAGATAATTGCAGGTACCAGGTGTATCACATGTGTAGGGTTGTTATCAACAAATTAAAGTTTGAATAAACTGATACTCACAAGATTTAGTCAACACATTGATTAGTTGATCAATTGAAAAGTCTGTCAAATTCTTTCTTCATTTTCATTGTTCCTCCACAGATCAATGCAGCCATGAAATAAATAAAGATCAGTCACATCATAGTTCATTTAAGGCTAAGGCTAATTTGTGTAAATCAGGGGTCTCTAACAAGTAGCTACCAGTAGCTCCCTAACTGTGTCTGAGTGGCTCACTAACGGTTACAAGAATATGGACATAAATTTGACAACACAAAGTCACAATCCAAACCAGTTTAAATTTCTATCTAATTAAATTCATAGACATTGCGCCCCCTTCTAACACAAAATGATTATTTGCCAATCAGCCGACAATTAAACAAGTTGCGCTGCTTTCATATTTCATGACATCAGCGACGCAGTGACATTAGGCGATGCTAGCAGACCAGCAAGCGTACATCAGATTTGACAATGACCGCAGAAAATAGCCAGGCCAATAAAAAGCAAAAAATATAATATTGTAATGAGGAATGGTTAATGACAAATGTGTGTCTCATTTGCGGTGCAAGAGTGTCAGTCAGTAAAAGATGTAACGTCAAGCGCCACTTCACCAAAGTTCACAGCATTTTTTCATGGGACTTTCTGGCTGGTAGCAATTTATGAACTGAAAACAACGCTTAAAAGATGACAGTCTCTGTTTACCAAACTGACGAAGAAGGCCAACGCTGCAGCAGAGGCTTCGTTTAGTGGCGCACATCCTAACGAAACAAAAAGCCCTTCACCTTTGGCGGGATTCTAATAGAAGTGATGACTGCGATGGCTTCAATGTTATTAAAGGACCATGAAAGTAAGACAGAAATGATGTCTGCTATTGGCGATGTACAACTTGGTGGTGCTATGTATAGCTCTCGGACACTTTCATTTTGTCAAATTAGCTCTCAGAGGAAAAAAGGTTGGAGACCCCTGGTGTAAAACATTGGGATCCCAGAGGTGTGACTATATTTTTTTAGATTTCTGATAATTGCTGTTAAATCCCAGTAATGTACATAATTAAAAAAATAAATAAAAATCGTTCAAAAGATGTTCGAGATCATAATGCTTGAATGTTCACCTCATCAATTCAGTGAGGACAACCACAGAAATGTGGTTTGTTTTATATTGTCGTGTACATTGTTGAAGCAACAGTTTCAGTGTGTGTGTTTATCTCTAACTCTCCTTCAGGCTGAGTGGCTGTAATCTGTCCGAGAGAAGCTGTGAAGCTCTGTCCTCAGTTCTCAGCACCCAGTCCTCTAGTTTGAGAGAGCTGGACCTGAGTAACAACGACCTGCAGGATTCAGGAGTGAAGCTGCTCTGTGCTGGACTGGAGAGTCCACACTGTACACTGGAGACTCTCAGGTCAGATCTCACTCTGATGCTTTTGTGTAACGCTTTGTTGTACTTCAAACATTAAATGCTCTATTAAGTGGGTTCTCAATCTTACTGAAAAAATGATGGGACAGGGTTGATGTTGTATGTCAGGGTTCAATGCATTATTTTTCAATTTCTGAAGGGGTGTGTGTTCAAGCTAAAACATGGGTGATAGGTTGTTCTTTAAGCACACAAATCAAAGTAAAAGTTCTGTATCATATAATAGTTTTTACCTTTTTTTCATCTGTGAAACAGGTGGGAAAATTTTTTTGCCAGGATCATTTGCCAGTTTTTGTGGTTGTAATAATCATGTGCACTCCAAACAAAAGGTACACAATAGTCTGTGTTAGCAAGTTATGTAAATTAAACATTAATGCTTTTAGTCCTATTTAAAACATAGGGTAGTGATGCACTTCAGCCTCTTGTGGCCGAAATGAGTATTACAACAACAAACACGTTTTTTTCACCTGGCAAACATTTTTTCCCACCTGTTTCAAAGATGATTTTTTATTTTTTTATTTTTTTAAGTAACTGCCTCTCAGGGCTTCCATGAGAAACTATATGTTTCATACAATAATAGACCAGACCACAGGTTTTAAATTAAATTAACTTTCTTTAATGGATACTCGTCAGTTTCGTCAACATGAATAAAGTGATGACATCTTGACGGATTCGCCAAGTGAATGCAGATACATGATATGATCTCTTTTTTGTAACAACTTAATTGATTTACTATAATAGTGTTAGAGCTGAAATCGATTTTTTGTTATTGTGGTTAAATAAATGTAATTTGTGGTGTTGTTAGATTGCTGCGAGACTGCCCCGTTAATACAGGTACAGGCCTCCCTATGTGTGCATGTGATCAGATTTTGCTACTAAGTAGCAAAAATATATATCTTTTTAAATAGTTTTTGATATACCAACTTTTGTATAAATTATCCAGTAAGTGTGTTATGTAAGGGATAATGTACAGCAAGCCGGTCATTGTTGTGAAAGAATCCCCGACAGGGCGATGCTGGGTCTCTCATCACCCTGAAGGTTGATTCTTTCACTACAATGACCCACTAGCTGTACATTATCCCGCTTATTACTCGGCAACTTACTGAAGAATTCAAAATTTTGACGCAAAAACGGCCCGCCAGAGTCCGACATCAGAACTGCACCCATAACGGTCTTCTATACATAGCAACAGTCTGTTATTAAAACAATAACAGAACTTTGTGATTGACCAATCAGAATCGAGTATTCAACAACGCCGTGTAATAATATGATTTAAGTTGTACATGAGCAAATCTAATTTTGCCAACCTCAGAGCTGGCAAATGTGCACTCCTTGTGATCTTTGTTGCCCCCCCAAGCGGGGCCTGGACCTCAGGTTGGGAACCACTGAACTAGCCTATAGAGCAGTGATTCTCAATGACCGGGCCACAACCCAGTCCCGGTCCACGCAGTGTTATTGATTTATATTTTTTATTTTCATTTTGACATGTTATCAAACACTAAATGCATTTGTTTGTTAAAGTCCCTCCTCATTCAAAACTGTGTTTCTTGTTGGATGTTGTTCTCTTCAATGATGGACGTGCAGAGTTTGTTTTCACATGCATCTGCTGAAAGGGGAGAGTTTCTTGTGTTCACCCGAAATTTCTGCAATTTACACAAGTATGATGTGGAAACTTGAAGCCTCTAGTGCACACACTAATAGACTAATGGACTTTTCAGTGAAGTAGCTGACGTCTTGTTTCCAACTTGTTTCAATATAACAGGCTCTGGATTTTTAATTGAGGGACAACAATGTGGAAAACTCATATCAGACAAAAAATGTTATTCTGTCAGAGGTTCTCATTATAACACTGATTCCCCATTGCTGAAACAAGCATGGATTTTTGCTAACTAAACTATATAAAAGACTGTGTTTTTAATGACTATTTGTCTGCACTTTCCATCATTAGAACAATCCACAGTGAACCTTGTTCACTGACACTGAATATATCTGGTATGTAAAAGCAAAACAAGGAATTATTATTATTGAATATTCTTTGTTTCTATTTCAGGTTGAGTCAAACTTGGCTCACAATGAAATGCTGTCAGGAGCTCTCATCAGTTCTCAGCTCTAAGTCCTCCCGTCTGAGAGAGCTGGACCTGAGTAACAATGACGTGCAGGATCCAGGAGTGAAGCTGGTCTCTGCTGGACTGGAGAGTCCACAATGTACACTGGCGACTCTTAGGTCAGATCATTCTGTGGGAATTTTGTGTAGCACAATGTGTCTCCATTTTACTAGGCTTTCATTTGAAAATGAAGCAGCAGGAAACATTTAAAAACATTTCACCTGGAGATGGAATTTACAACCAACTCAGTTTTATTATTAGCATTAGTTTACGCTAGCCAGCTAGAGCTGATAAAGTCTGCAAACAACAGTCACTCACTGCAGCCTGCAAAATCCACAGTTGTCTGCTAGAGGTTCACAGAGAGATGATGTCAGAACTTCACATCAGTTCTCAGGTCCCAGTCCTCTAGTCTGAGAGAGCTGGACCTAGAAGCAAGATCTTCCATTACCAATCAGTAACTCATCAATAGAACAAGGAAATTCTAAAATTGAGAAGCTTTTTTTTAATTTTTTTTTACTTTGTAGACAATATAAACAGTATCTGTGTTTCTTTTTCACAACTCTCCTTCAGGCTGAGTGGCTGTAATCTGTCAGAGGGAAGCTGTGAAGCTCTGTCCTCAGTTCTCAGCTCTCAGTCCTCTAGTCTGAGAGAGCTGGACCTGAGTAACAACGACCTGCAGGATTCAGGAGTGAAGCTGGTCTGTGTTGGACTGGAGAGTCCACACTGTACACTGGAGACTCTCAGGTCAGATCTCACTCTGATGCTTTTGTGTAACACTGTATTGTGCCTCAATTATTTAAGGATCAGTGTGTAGGATCTGGCAGTATCTACTGGTGAGGTTGCAGATTGCAACCAACTGAAGCCTCTCCCATGTGCCAAGCATGTAGGAGAACTATGGTGGCTGGAGCAAAAACACGAATGGCCCTATCTATTGCCAGCTGTTGTACTGTATGAGTAGCGTAGGTCATTTGGAGCAGAACCAGTGTGTAGAGTGTGTGTGTATGTAGGAAGTGAGTTGTGAAGCAAGAGAGAGAGAGCGGTGGCAATAGGAGCGAGTAACGTTATCGGGTTTGTCTGTTCTGAGCTACTGTAAAAACATGGTGCTGTAACATGGCGGACTCCATAAAGGGGACCCGCTCCGTATGTAGATAGAGATGGCTCATTCTAAGGCAGTGGCTCCCAACCTGGGATCCAGGCCCCCCCATAGGGGGGTGACAAAGATCACTGGCAGTGCGCCAGGATTTGTCAGCTCTGAGGTTGTCAAAATTAGATTTGCTCATGTATAACTGAAATCATAATAACACACTTACTGGATAATTTCTATTTAAAAAGATTTATTTTTTTGCTACTTAATAGCAAAATCTGCTTCAATCCATATTTGTTGTCATTTAGCCTTTTGGCTAGTAGGGGGGCGTCAAGGAAAATAGGTTGGGAACCACTGGTCTAAGGTAACAAAAACTCAACAATTCTTATTTTCAGATGATTATGCACTAAAGAAAACATACTAATTAATATGATATTCCATTTCTGTCACTAGATTTCCTTAATTTGTTACACACTGTTCCTTTAAATGTCTAGTTTTGCATTGCATGCTTATTGCTGCAACAGAACTTTATTTTTCATGACAATTACAAAATTATACATGACTTTTTCTATGGTTTCAACTATGTTCTTAATCTGGACCACGTTCAGATCATCATATGTTCACACTTTGAATCATAAAAACATTCAACAAATGTTGTTGATAAATACTCTAAACGGAACCAGGACAGTGACTTTAAATTTTGGCATTGAGGATAAAATTTGGTGCTGAAAACAAAACCTGAACTAAAAAAGGAAACATTTGCATTGAAACATGGAACACTGGAAAATAAAACACAAGCATTAAAAAACATTTAATTTTTATATTTTTGCATTCGGTTGTGGTTTTCAATGGCAATCTTCAGATTTTTTTCAGTGACAGTGGTTTTTAGTGCCAGCTTTCTGTCACCGTTTAAGCGTAGAGAAGATATAATATACAAAATATGTTTAATGTATGTGTTTTGTTTTTCAGTGGAACTTGTTTCAGAGCCAATACAACTTTTACCGATACAAGTGTTTCAATGCCAATGTTTCCTTTTCCAGTTCAGGTCTGGTTTTGAAAGCCAAATTTTATTTTCAATGGCTAAATTTAAAGTTACTGTCCTGGCTCCACAGTCTACAGTTCTGAGACCCTAAACTGAACATAGAAAAATATCTTTTACTTATTTAGGATGAGTCAAACCAGGCTCACAAAGAAATGCTGTCAGGAGTTCACCTCAGTTCTCCGCTCCCAATCCTCCCGTCTGAGAGAGCTGGACCTGAGTAACAACGACCTGCAGGATTCAGGAGTGAAGCTGGTCTCTGCTGGACTGGAGAGTCCACAATGTACACTGGAGACTCTCAGGTCAGTATTCATTTAACAGATGGCCATTTAAATGGTAATATAAGTTGATGTCACTGATGATATCTAACAATGGTAGGATTCAGAGTATACTCAAAAACACTGACGTAACAGCTCTCTGCAAGAAATTTGAGAAATGTTGTAGTGTTTTTTAAACTTCTGCAGCAAATTCACCCTAACAAGGAAAAGGACACCCATTGATACATGAAACAAAACCTCTATCTAATCTATATGTGTCTATGTCTACATGGGGGGGGGGGTTATGTATCCAGGCTGTCTGGCTGTCTGATCACAGAGGAAGGCTGTACTTCTCTGGCCTCAGCTCTGAGATCCAACCCCTCCCATCTGAGAGAGCTGGACCTGACCTACAATCGTCCAGGACACTCGGGAGAGAAGCTGCTTTTTGCTGGACTGGAGGATCCACACTGGACACTGAAAACTCTCAGGTATGAACGGACAACAAGAACTCACACTCTGTGGCCTTGTTCAGACCTGGCATTAGAATGTGACTCCACATGCGTCTCCTATGACCACTTGTGATCCGATCTCACTTTCCCGCTCTATATACAAATAAACACGTAGTAAACGCATGGCTAATACAGCAGACACTGTGACGTAATATTATAGGAATGTCAGTAGTAATATATTACATATTTGTGAATTTGGGTACATTTTCTTAACACCAAAATAAAATGTTATTTTACTGGCGGTCCCCGGGGACCTCCATGCCGCCAACACGGTAGAGAACTTCAGAGAGCCGGGGATGAGAGAGAGTGAGCGGGCGAGCGGGCAGGTGGGCGCCAGCTCTGTGCAAAGCTCCGGAACAAAAAACACACACAAATCACCGACAGTATGATAATAATGCACTTCTCGTGTCTAGTCTGATAGTCTGTAGATAAGATATATTTTAATAAAATACAGTTACCAGTACCGACAGAATACAGTAGAGCACAGAAGCTGTTTCCATGTCACAAGGCAGACAAGCTCTCACGTCTGCCTGTCTATTCACATGAGGAGCGCAGAGACCCGCAGATCCAAGCAGGATGTCAGTTGAGTAGGTGGTCCTTAATGTGGCCCAGGACACATTCACGTACACACTGCTAAAAGAATGTAACCATATGTGGCCCAGACCACCTTTGAATGTGGTCTGTGATCGGATCTCAATGCGTTCACACCTGTACTTAAATCTGTCCACTTGTGATCAGATCACTCAGGACGCATGTTAATACCAGGTCTGAACAGGGACTATCTCTCTGTCACAATGACAAAATGAGGATTGTTGGTTCACAGTCTGTACCAGCAGCACTGCTGATAACAGTGAAGACAGTCACTGATGTGACTGAGAGTCCCTGTCCCACTGAGACTGACCTCCTAACTGGTCTAATACCGGATCAGGATTCAGTGGTGGTTATACAACAACAACTACGACTCTCGGGATTCCTGTTGTGACTTAAGTTAAAAGGGATATCAGTAGAAAAGTATATATCATATATTTTTATTCTTATCAGTCATGTAGCTTCTCTCAGGAATTTGATCAGACTGCAGCATTCTGAATGAGCTGCAGATATCTGAGTTTGTTTTAAAGAGACTGACTCCTGTCCTAAATCTTAGAGAAGGTTTATGAAGATCATTGATGAGGAAGCTTCTGAAGGTTCATTCTGACTTTGTTTCTTCCTCCAGGATGGAGTATGGTGGAGAGCAGAGGCTGAAACCTGGTCTGAGGAAGTGTAAGTGTGTGTTCACTTTAAAGTAACTTAAATCAAATGCTTGTGTATCTTCATTCAGTTCTCAGTTTCAAAGAAGTGTTGAGAGATGATAAACTGCTGCTGTATTGTGTTTTGTTCTCTCTATCAGATGCCTGTGAACTCACACTGAACAGAAACACAGTAAACAGACACCTTAAACTATCTGGCAACAAAAGGAAGGTGACAAAAATTAGAGAGAAGCAGCCATATCCTGATCATCCAGACAGGTTCGACTTCTGGTCCCAGCTGATGTGTTGTAATGGTCTAACTGGTCGCTGTTACTGGGAGATCGAGAGGAGAGGAGATGTCAATGTATCAGTGAGTTACAGAGGAATCAAGAGGAGAGGAAAGAGCAATGACTGCTGCTTTGGAGGAAATAATCAGTCCTGGAATCTTCTCTGCTCTGATGTTGAAGGTTACTGTGTCAGTCACAATGACATAACTACACGCCTCTCCTCCTTCTCCTCCTCTGTTTCTAACAGAGTAGGAGTGTATGTGGACTGTCCTGCTGGCATTCTGTCCTTCTACAGAGTCTCCTCTGACACACCGATCCACCTCTACACCTTTAACACCACATTCACCAAACCTCTTTATCCTGGGTTTAGGTTTGGGTTCGCTGGTTGCTCAATGACTCTGTGTTCACTGTAAAAGGAAGAGTTTCCTCCTGTGTAGAGAAAAACTCACCCACGCTGACAAACACACACACACACACACACACACACACACACACACACACACATAATGTTTTTCCAAGTCATATTAACTCAAAGTTAAGAGAAAGATGTTTTGTTTTAAGATTAAGATAAGATAAGCCTTTATTGATCCCCAGAGGAGAAATTCAGGTGTTGAAGCTGCACAAGGACAGAAATAAGTACAGATTTACAGAGAAAGCTAAAAAAAAAAGAAAAAAAAGAATAATAATTAGAATTGTAAAGACTAGAAATACTGCCTTGGGGTTGTACGCCTCCGACTACCAATCAAGTTTGCAATTTGAGTTATGGCCAAAAATGTGTTTTTAACATATGGCTGTGTTTTTTCTGTGAGGTCACAGTGACCTTGACCTTTGACCACCAAAATATAATCAGTTCATCCTTGAGTTCAAGTAGACGTTTGTGACAAATTTGAAGAGATTCCCTCCAGGCATTCCATTCACAAGAATGGGACGGACGGATGGACGGACAACCCAAAAACATAATGCCTCCAGCCACAGCTGTCGCAAGCGTGGAGGCATAATAAATAATAAGAATAGAATAAAAATAGAAACTAAAAAAGAGCAATTATACTCAAAATTACAATACAATATTAAAACAGTACCCACGACCAGAGTATGTACAGAGTACATACTTTAACTATTAGTTCAATACTGTCTCAAGCAAAGTGACATTGTGGTGTGGTTAGTAGTAGAGTATAGTATATGTAGAGTAATATGATGCCACCAACTATAACAGTGTACACCAGAATAGTATATAATATAGTAAATATAGTGTGGGATATAAAGTAAAATGGTGAAAAAAAATATATAACATAATGTATAGTAAGTATAGCACAGAATATTAAGTATAATAAAGTACAGTATGAGAATAGTATAGTTTATAATATATCATGAATAATACAATTACAACAACTACTACTACTAATAGAAATACATATGTATAGTATAACATAATAAAACACATAATACATAATAAAAACGATATGTATTCGTGTGCAATATTTGCAAATCAATCCAACAGAGAAAGATAGGGAGAGTGTGCCAGACACAGTGTGTGTGTTTAGGATTTTTGTTGAATGCAGTATGTGTCTGTGATTTTAAATACCTTGATTTAAATAATGTATGTTTTCATTCAGTCTTTGGAGGTAAAGATAAAGATTTTAGTTGGAGTTTTCTTTACAGTCTTATTTTTTTCCGCATATAAATAAGTACAGAATGTTTTTCCAGTGAAATTACAGGGTTTCACACATATGCATATACTGTATCTTATAATCTTATATAATATTATGAAGATATGTATCAGTGATATTCTTTCTTTGAAACACAAAGAAACACTTGACTATGACGTTAAAGCGGTAAATCTTGGGTATAATTTACATCCTCATCAGATGAACAGTGTAGGGACCCTTTTTAAACAAGCGGGAACAATTTGAGGGAACTGAAAGTAACTGAAAAAAAGGCAACATTTTAGATGTTTTTTGCATAATTTTAGACACATTTCTCCAACATTCAGCCTGAAATATTTGGTATCTTTGGAAAATTTGGGATCTCCACTAGAATTTAAAATAAGGTTCTGTAGGATTGAACAATGTTTGGCTGAGCAACATGGATTTGTAAAGATGCAGTCCCCAGAGGGTTCACCAAAGTTAAGCGTGTTATTGGCAAATTCTGTGAATCCCCTCCAAAGTCATCATAATTTAAAATAAAACAGTAACTCTGGTATCCAGCTGAGGGTGTTGACTGTGACTTTTTTGCCATGTTTGTGTCGGAACTCGTTCATCATGAGTCTCGACTCTTCATGAGTCACTTTTGGATCAAAACGGTTTTGCCTTCGGGGACAAGAGTCATCTAAAAACAACATGTCACGCAGTTGTGTTGATGTAGTAATGTACAATGCTGGGTGGGTTTTTACTAAAAGTCACATGACAAAGAGGAACCGAAATAAACTGATGTCGTAATTTCAATTTCTACGTCAGACACAGCTGACTGTATTTCTTCATTTTTCATTTCTTGTAAACTTACTTGACTTAAAGGCAGCCAGACTGCAGAGTGACCGGACACTGATGTGGTCGACACGTTCTAATATTCTCTAAACCTTCAGGTGAGAGCCTTGAGTTTTTCTTTTTATACTTCCTCTCATTATGTAGATAACTATGTAGATAAATTTGTAATATGATGTGAAGCTGACAGTCTCTTTTAATTCCATGTGGCAATGCAATGTTGGTCTGTCTCACAGGCGGATAAGATAAGATATGCTTTTATTTATACCTACAGGGGAATTTCCAGAAGTAAAAATGTGAACTATACAAGAGCAATTAAAGACAAAGTTAAGAGGTAAAGTGACAGTGGTGTAGTTTATAGCAGCAAGTCTAGTATATATGTAAACAGTGTAAACCAGAATAATATATAATGTGTTTAAGTAATGATACTTAGTGTTGTCTGTATTAATTTGCAACATAATAGAAATATAATATAGTATATAATGTCAGTATAACATATTAACATAGTATATTATGGGATATAAGATATAGTATAAGGTGCAGTATAATAATAATATAGTATAATGTAGTATACTACAGCAGTATAACAGAATATCAAATGTAATATGGTGTAATATGGCACAGTATGGTAAAGTTTTTCCAGAGAAATATCATCTTACTTCACAGTTTTTGTAAATGGGATGCACTATGTAAGGGATAATGGACAGCGAGCCGGTCACTGTTGTGAAAGAATCCCAGTCGTTTTTGGTCCCATGAGGTTGACACGGGTTACCATGGTTACATGTCTCCAACCAGCAAGGAGGCTCTCAGGAAGTGACGACGTAAATTACTGCTCAGTGCGTCCGAAAAGATTCATACTACTGTTATTCATTCACACAAAAGAATGTTGACGCTGACTTTCGTTGACTTAACGGCCACAGGTGTCGCTGTTAACAAGCATTTCTGATTCTTACAAACAGTCCCTTTAAGACATTTATATTGGTATTTTCCGTCAAACAGTGCTGTTTTTATTTTTAAAGATAACCTGGTCTCGAGCGACACAAAACACGGTGGAAACATCACCGGTAGTAGAGCTCACCTTAGGCTATTCAATGTTGAGTAATAAGTGTTTAACAATGGTGAAACCTTAGATAAGCTCCAGTTGAGGCCGTAACAAGGTAATTTAATTTGTTAATACGTATCCTTGTAAAGGTTTACAGTTACTTTTTACTTGATGTTAGTGAACCTGAAAAGTAAACATTGACTTTGGAGTTACACTAGCTGAACGGCTACAAAGGGTTAAATAATATTGGTGATAGCTAACGTTAGTTGGATGATTTATTCTAGACTGACTGTATAAGGTTAGGTTGAAGATATCTATGTTAAATCGGCATTTACCTTTGACTTGACGTACTTAGCTAACTGTCTGTTAACGGCTGATCTTCAATCAATCAATAACGTCATAGAAAAGCAGGTCATAGTGATGTGTTGGTCACGAACGATCCGGTTCAATGAGCCGACTCTTTTAAGTGAAGATAAGATCCTGCTCCCGTCCGAGAGCCGTTTTTTTTTCTTTTTTTATTAAATCAAGGCAGAATGATAGGACAATTTTCTCCGCGCCACGGGCACTCCATGCACTGACTGTGACTGAATGTTGTGTTAATGACGTCCGTGCGACCAATCAGGTGATGACAGGCAAGGATCATACCATCAAGCAGGGAGGGGCGGGGGTGCAGGGTGCGCTGACGGTCTACAGGTACAGAGCAGGAGGGAGAGGAGGAGAGAAAGAGAGAGAGGAGTACGGTGCGCGAATAGCAGACAAGATGAGTGACAGTCGGAAATGAACCAGCATGTAAAATTATGATATTCTGGAAATTAGAAGGTTTAGTATAATTATATTGAATAATTTAAGTGATATATGTGCACATATACTAATCATAGGTCAAAACAGCGCTAAATTTGGCTGAATTATAAAAGGCAGAATTTTTAAAATAAAGAGCCGTTTGGGAGCCGAAAGAGCCGGATCTTCTTGGTGAGCTGAGCCAAATGATCTGGCTCACTAAAAAGAGACGGAATTCCCATCACTAAGATCAGCCTCTCTAACTTTCATTTTCTCTCTCTTGTTGTGACGCAGAATATTTTCTCCCTCCAGACAAAAAAGGTAAAAAAGTGTGTTTTTAATGTAAATTTTTCATGTCTAATTTCTGTGTTTTCTTCTGTAATGACTCGTGTTATCTGACAGTTTGTGCTTTAAGACGCAATCATCAGAGTAAGAACTGGTTGAATGTGTGAGAAGTTTCCAGGTTGTTGGTCGACAGGATCAACCGCTCGGCTCTTGTGTTTTAAAGGTCAGTAATCTGTGTGAAAGCTTCTTTATAGTTACAGCAGCTTGTTTGTTTGTTTGTTTGTCAGAAAACAATTTAAAATTGAGTCACAAACGGCCATAAAGATCTGAATACAAGGCACTAATCTATGAGGGGCCGGGGGGAAGTAACAAAAATGGAGGTGATGAAGATGTTTGTGAATTGAAAAATTTGAGCCATAAAAATGGATGTGAAATGAAAACTAGTGTGATAGATTATCAAGTGATTTGATTAATTTAATTTGACTAAAACAGTCGTGATATGATGAAAACAGAGCCAGGTTTAATCGTTTTCACCATCTTACATTTTTATTTTTATTATTTTATTTAAAGGGACTGTTTGTAAGAACCAGAAATGCTTGTTAACAGCGACACCTGTGGCCGTTAAGTCAACAAAAGTCAGCGTCAGGCTCTCGCTTGCTCGCCCTACATAGACATGAACGAGCATCTCAAAACAGTGAGGTGACACACGTCAGCTAAAACCACAATATCACTCTATATTTCACCTGCTTGGCAGTAATGTTAGCTGACCAGACAAAGGTCTCTCCATGAATCACTGCTGATCCTAGTGTTGGCTTGTCCTGCCTCAGCCTCCCGACCGCGGTCAGAAGGAACAGGGGAGACACCGGAGTTTTGGTCGAAGATGATAACGTTTCTCGCTGCAGAGCCCCGTCACTTCACAAGACACGGGAAAGCTCTGTTGGTCCGGAGGAGCTGCAGCATTTATTTCTGCACAAACGTCCCCTGTACATTCACTAGATATTCTCAGAGCTACGAAGTCTTCTGCAGTGTGTAGTGAGCGCGCACGTTCACGTCTAGAGGTGGAGCGAGCAGAGGAGCAGAGAAGCAGATTACAACAGAGACTCCGGTCCTGGAGACCAAAGCTACGGTCTCCCCCGCGTCCTCCGACTGCCGTCAACACTGTTTAACAGACGGGCTTCACTAGATACAACCAAGAGGTTTTGGTGCTTCCGTGTAGTTTGTGTTGGAGTCTGATGGTACGTGTCCACAGGGAGTCTGAACAGCGTTAGCCACACGCGAGCGTGCATATGCGAGCGCACATGGGAAATCGACCCGGTAGAGTTGTACGTGTAAAAAGTTACAAACAGTCCCTTTAACCTTTATTTAACCAGGTTAGTCCCATTGAGATTAAGAACCTCTTTTCCAAGGGAGACCTGGCCAAGACGGTCAGCAGCAAGAACACAAAGTTGCAGACACAGACACAAATAAAATTCAATTCACAAACTCTAAAAGCACTAACATTTGCATTAAAAGAGAACTATCTAAAGACAAATGGGAGACATTAATCATTCACAACACAGAATGGCCATTTACAATTTAAGGAAAGTGGCCTCAAAAAGGTGCAAGTAACAAAAACATAACTGAAGAAAAATGAAGTGATGAAAATGGATGTATGAATTAAAAAATGGAGGTGATGAAAATGTGTGTGAATTGAAAAATAGAGTGAGAAATTATAAATTGATTTGATGAACTTTGACGTTTTATTTGAAGCAGTGTTACTCTGATAGTCATCTGTCGACCATTCATCATTCACAACACCCAACTCACATTTAGCCTGTTGTTTACGACACACAAATGTTGTTACTTTCGCCCTATCGAACACTCTCCACTTTGGGCCTGTTCAGACCTGGTATTAACATGCATCCTGGGTGATCTGGCTTCAACACAACACACACATAGAGCTTTGACTGTGAATAATGTTGGTGGAGTGATCTGAGTGCTGAGCTCCGACATGGGGAAGAATCACGGACAATAGGTCCTGTTCAGACCTGGTATTAACATGCGTCCTGAGTGATCGGATCACAAGTGGACAGCTCTGAGTACAGGTGTGAACACACTCAAGACACATTGAGGACGTATTGAGATCCGATCACTGAGACCACATTCAGAGGTGGTCTGAGCCGCATATGGCCACATTCTTTTAGCAGTGTGTACGCAAATGTGTCCTGGGCCACATTAAGGACCGCCTACTCAACTGACGTCCCGCTGGGATCCGCGGGTCTCTGCGCTCCTCAGGTGAATAGACAGGCAGACACAAGCGCTTCTCTGCCTCGTGACATGGAAACGGCCTCTGTGCTCTACTGTTTACCCCACTGTTGCCTGGCAAAGGCAGCGGTGCCAGCGGCATGGAGGTCCCCGAGGACCGCCGGTAAAATAACCTTATATTTTAATGTAAATAAAATGTACCCAAATTCACGAATATGTAGGATATTACTACTGACATTCATGCAATATTGCGTCACAACGTCTGCTGTATTAGTCATGTGTTTACGACGTGTTTATTTGCATATAGAGCGGAGAAGTGAGATCTGATAACAAGTGGTCACTGAAGACGCATGTGGAGATGCATTCTAATACCAGGTGTGAACAGACGTACTTAAAGCTGTCCACTTGTGACCGGATCACCCAGGACGCATGTTAACACCAGGTCTGAACACGGCCTATGTGCAGACATTCGCCTGCACTGTAGTCAGTGGGCTTTGATTTTGATTGACATTTTGGGCAGAAGTAAGAAAAATTCTCATACATTTTCATCACTTCCGTTATTAATTCATACGCTTTTTCAATGCTTCCATTTTCTTCAATTATTTTTTTGTTACTTGCACCCGTTGAGGCCACTTTCCTTAAATGAGAAATGGACATTTTCTGTTGTGAATGATGAATGTCAGATGGTGAAAATGATGAAACATGGCTCCGTTTTCATCATATATGTTTCAGTCAAATCGGCTATAAATTAATCAAATCACTTGATAATTTATCACTCCATTTTTTAATTCACATGCATTTTCATCACCTCCATTTTTTATCAATTCATTTTCGTTACTTCCACCCCTCATACACTCCAGGTTTGTGTGCTGTGTTCATCAGATGACTGACTGCAGTTCTCTGCTGGGCTGCTCTACCTAGTGGACTGATAGCAGAACTACATCAGCTGATCTGTGGTTTCTCTGCCTCAGATTTTCTGACAGCAGCTTCAACGTGTTCCAACATGAATGATGTCTGATTAAATGTGATATATTTTTCATGTTATTTTCCTTTAAAAGTGGTGTAAAATGTCCCCACAACATTTTTCTTAAAATTCTAATTCAGTTTAGTTTTTTTTGTGGTTCTTGTTTTAATGTTAGGTGTCTTCACTAGAAAACTAGCTCAAAGTCCACACGGTCCACTCCGTTTATAACAAAAAACACACTTTTATTTTCATACAAATGGGAACAAATAACTTCAGCGATCTGACTGACTCTTTAGACTGTTTCAGTTCAATGTTTTTTTAAACTGGGTCAAAAAAAAAATGGTATATAGCTCACTTTTTTTACTGGCACCTGAATCTTTAAAGATCCTGAAAGTACATAAAGGAAATATATTAAAGTAGATATTACACTGCAGCTACAACATTTCTTCTTTGTCATGTAAACTGTCAGATTTGTGTATTTAGTATTTGTTGTGAATTTGGTGTCAGAAAGCTTTGCTAGTTTCTTCCAGTCAGAGCCCTGCGTGTTTGTCATGTGACTGACAGGAATGATGCTAAATAATGTGTCAGCTCTGACAGCATGTTGTTGTGTTTGTGTGAAGATGCAGGATTCTGCTATGGACCAGTGTGAGGAGGCAGAGGAGGGAGACTCTCCCTCTAAAACCAAGGAACATGGCAGCCAGACCAAAGCTCAAAGGTGAGATGACAATCTCTAAGGCCCTGTTCAGACCTGGCATTAACATGCGTCCTCAGTGATCTGATCACAAGTGGACAGCTTTAAGTACATCTGTTCACACCTGGCATTAGAATGCGTCTTGAGTGACCACTTGTGATCTCATTTCCCCGCTCTATATGCAAATAAACACATAGTAAACACATGGCTAGTACAGCAGACGCTGTGACGCAATATTACATGAATGTCAGTAGTAATATCCTACATATTCGTGAATTCAGGTACATTTTTATTAACATCAAAATAAAAGGTTATTTTACTGGTGGTCCCCAAGGACCTCCGTTCCGCCGACACCGCCGCCTTTGCCAGACAACAGCGGGGTACAGAGCTTCAGAAAGCCGGGGATGAGAGAGAGTGAGCGGGCAGGTGTCAGCTCCGTGCAAAGCACCAGAACAAAAACACAGACGCATCACCGACAGTATGATAATAATGCACTTCTCGTGCCTAGTCTGATAAGCTGTAGATATGTAGCCTATAGATAAGATAGATTTTAATAAAATACAGTTGTACCGACAGAATACAGTCGAGCACAGAAGCCGTTTCCATGTCACGAGGCAGACAAGCGCTCTCGTCTGCCCGTCTATTCACCTGAGGAGCGCAGAGACCAGCGGATCCCAGCGGGACATCAGTTGAGTAGGCGGTCCTTAATGTGGCCCAGGACACATTCACGTACACACTGCTAAAAGAATGTGACCATATGCGGCCCAGACCACCTTTGAATGTGGTCTGTGATCGGATCTCAATGCGTTCACACCTGTATTTAAAGTTGTCCACTTGTGATCCAATCACTCAGGACGCATGTTAATACCAGGTCTGAACAGGACCTATTTTCCGTGATTCTTCTCCATGTCGGAGCTCAGCACTCAGATCACTCCACCAACATTATTCACAGTCAAAGCTCTATGTGTGTGTTGTGTTGAAGCCCCGAGCACCAGCAGAGACCAGACTCTACTGAACCTGAACCCAGCTGTGTGTCCATCAAGACCTGCCAGTCCATGGAGCCACCTATCGTGTTTAAAAAAACACCTTCACCTTCAGAGACTCAGTGAGTGAACCTAGTCCCAGCTAGCAGGGAACGTTCCCATAACATTGCATCATGTTCTATTCAAGTTCTAACAATGTTGTTGTTGGAGGAACGTTTCATTTGCAACATTCACACAACGTTTTACTGTCATTTCAAAGAACACTCCTGTAATGTTCTCCACCTCCTCTTATCTCATCATGTCATATTTTAAAGAGTTGTATCAGGAAATGATTCGCAACATGACATTATTAATATCACCAGTTTAGCAAACTAATATTATGAACATTATTTAATGGTCCAAACTGGATAAGCCAACTCTGAAGCTGATGTTGCTCCAATCATGTGAAAAAAGTGAGGTTATTGTTCATTGGGGTCATATAATTCAGGGTACACAGATGTTTGCCAGATGTTTAGTAGAAAGTAGTGTACCTGCCATGTGCTCTCGTTTTTTCCCCCACTTGTTTAGAATTGTTTAGGGCACTATAAGAGAGCTCTCTTATACATCCATGGTCTGTGATCTATTGTATATCGAAAGCGTCTGGGCAAAAAAGTTGAATAAATAAATAAAAAAGTAAGTAAATAGTTATAATAGTATGCATTTTATTATATTTGTTCAACACAGGCAATTTCAGTAGAGACATTCAAATTATGACAATAGAATTAATTACTTTTGTACGACACTTTGTAGGCGGACGTTTTACTGGCGTCCTGTAGTTGCTTTCAGTCCAAAATGGCAGAAGCGTAGCTCTGCTGCTGGGCGCTGATGTTGCAATGAAAAGAACACTTGACTTTTAGTTCTTATCAATATACATTTTTTCATTCAAGTTCACATTCGACCATAAATATGTAGTTGAATGTTTGAGAGTTGTGTTGGTTTTTCTGTGTGTTTCTATCAGTGTTCATCAGCTGACACCAGACTCTCCTGTACCCAGCTGTGTGTCCACCAAGAGTGACTTTGTCAGAGATGGAGAAAGGTAAGAACTTAAACCAAATGTGTTTGTTATTCTGCAGCTCTCCATGACACAAAAGGATCAACTGGTCTCAGCTTTCATACTACACTGATTTAATGTTTTCAGATAAGCATTCTGTATTGAAGGACGGATTTCTAAAAAACAGGGTTTTTTCTTAATACATTAATTAATTGATCAATTGAGAGTAAATTAATTCCCACCAATTCATATCAAGTCATCTATCAACCAAAACTCTTAAATCAATCTCTGATTCCATCTTCCGAAATGTGATGATTTACTGTTTTTCTCTCTTCTAAAGCGACTAATACCAAATGTAGACCCTGGAAACGAACATTTGTGATGAACATTTTTCAGCCTTTTCTGACATTTTACTGTCAATTACTTAAAATCTGAATCAAGATTAATCAATAATGAAGATACTTGTTTCTCTACTGCTAGACAATTTCAAATACATTTCACAAAAAATAATAATGCCACATTTTGAAAAATAACTCTGATCAGTTCCAAGCATCTTATAGCTCCTGAGGGGAATTAACTGGGACCAGTACTCTTACTGGAGGAAGTGTGGATCAGTACAGGACAAAATTTTAGTTTTCTCAGTTCTCAGTTGTATTTTTTTAGGCTGGTCTACCTTCCATCCCGCAGCCATCACAACATTTATTTTTTTCCTATCAAATTTTTTCCATCGCGGGTCAGCGGGAAAGGACGGTTGGGGATTCACAAAAGTCACTCTCTGGCCTCCAACTAGTTCAGAATGCAGGTTTACTGGTTTTAACAGACGTCATCACATCACCCCAAACCCGCCTTCTCTCCATTAGCTCCCTGTTTGATTTAGAATTGATTTTAAGATTTTACTGATCACTTTTAAAGCACGTCTGGGTCTGGCCCCAAGCTATGTAGCGGAGATGTTGACCCCATATGAGGCGGTCTGCAGCCTCAGATCCTCAGGTGGGGCCTTTTTGGTCATTCCAAAGTGAAGTCTTGAATCTAACTTTGCTTTTGCCATCAGGGCCCCTCGGCTTTAGAACGACCTGCCTGAGGAGATGAGGCTTGCAGAATCGGCATCCTCTTTTAAATCACTTCTAAAAACACATTTTTATAGACTTGCTTTTATGTGATGTTGCCTTTTTATTGTCGTCTTTTTATTCCTTTTATCAGCTTTTTATTGCTTTTATTCTTTTTATGTGTATTTATTTGGAAAATTTATGTGGAGGCTTCGTGATGTCTTGATGTGGGAGATGATTCTGTTGGCCTGTATTTATTTATAATTTAATTGGAGTAAATATGATTTTAAAATGATATTTTTATGAAATGGTCACTATATCCTGACAGTAGTGCATGAGACAGGTAATCAGAAAAAAATCATGTGCCTCTGTGTCCTCCGGTGCTCCTAATGGCATCTGCAAGATTTCACAGACCGGAGGAAAACAACCAATCAGAGCCGAGCTAGGGCCTGCCGTCTCTGAGCAGCTGTCAATCATTTGCGAACTCCGATCAAACGGTCAAACTAGGCAGCGTTGATCAAATATGAATCAATATTCTGTTACTGTAATGCCTTTCTCACCTCAAATGTTCTCAGAAACATCTTGTAGTGTACTGTTTAGCTGCAAAATGAGAAAGTTTGTGACCCGGTAGCCATGTTGAGATCAGTTGAGGAAATACCAAGCTCCGCCCACCAGCCAGAGCAAACTTTCTCATTTTACAGCTTTACTTTCTCATTTACCAGAAAACTGTATCATCTATTCTATTACATATCCCAAAAGCAACATTTGCTGTTGATATCTGGAGTCATCATTTTATGTTTTCTCTGCAGTGTTCAACAAGTTCCCGGTGGTCAGCCTGCCCAGCATCATCCAACAGATTTGACCTCCATATTTATGGTGTGTAAATGTCCAACTTTTACCTCCAAATGAAATCAACATAATGTTAAATTCTTAGGTTTTCTTTTTTTCCAGCATCTTGAGGAAAGCATTGTCGCCTTTGTGAAGAACGAGCTGGAAAAGTTCCAAAAGATTCTGAGTCTAGATTACCCAGAATGCTTAGAGAGGCAGAGTGACGTTGAGGAGGTGTTGGATGGTGAGGAGGAGAAGAAGAGGAGAAGCAGCAGAGAGGCGTTTCTGAATATTGCACTGCACTTCCTGAGGAGAATGAAGCAGGAGGAGCTGGCTGACTCTCTGCAGAGTAGTAAGAGGATTTTTCACACTCTACTTTTCTTATATTAACATGAACTTCCACTGACTGATCGTATTTATTGTGCGTTCATTCAGGAACTGTTACTGCAACTTCTCAACATCAACTCAAATCTAACCTGCAGAAGAAGTTTCAGTGTGTGTTTGAGGGGATTGCTATAGCAGGAAACCCAACCCTTCTGAATGACATGTACACTGAGCTCTACATCACAGAGGGAGGGACTGCAGAGGTCAATGATGAACATGAGGTCAGACAGATTGAAACAGCATCCAGGAAACCAGAGAGACCAGAAACAACAATCAGATGTGAAGACATCTTTAAACCCTTACCTGGAAGACACCAAACGGCCAGAACACTGATGACAAAGGGAGTGGCTGGCATCGGGAAAACAGTCTTAACACAGAAGTTCACTCTGGATTGGGCTGAAGACAAAGCAAACCAGGACATACAGTTCACATTTCCATTCACTTTCAGAGAGCTGAATGTGCTGAAAGAGAAAAAGTACAGCTTGGTTGAACTTGTTCATCACTTCTTTACTGAAACCAAAGAAGCAGGATTGTGCAGGTTTGAAGAGTTCCAGGTTGTGTTCATCTTTGACGGTCTGGATGAGTGTCGACATCCTCTGGACTTCCACAACAATGAGATCCTGACTGATGTCACAGAGTCCACCACAGTGGATGTGCTGCTGACAAACCTCATCAGGGGGAAACTGCTTCCCTCTGCTCGCCTCTGGATAACCACACGACCTGCAGCAGCCAATCAGATCCCTCCTGACTTTGTTGACATGGTGACAGAGGTCAGAGGGTTCACTGACCCCCAGAAGGAGGAGTACTTCAGGAAGAGATTCAGAGATGAGGAGCAGGCCAACAGAATCATCTCCCACATCAAGAAATCACGAAGCCTCCACATCATGTGCCACATCCCAGTCTTCTGCTGGATCGCGTCTACAGTTCTGGAGGATGTGTTGGAAACCAGAGAGGGAGGAGAGCTGCCCAAGACCCTGACTGAGATGTACACCCACTTCCTGGTGGTTCAGACCAAAGTGAAGATCATCAAGTATGATGGAGGAGCTGCGACAGATCCACACTGGAGTCCAGAAAACATGAAGATGATTGTGTCTCTGGGAAAACTAGCTTTTGAGCAGCTGCTGAAAGGCAACCTGATCTTCTATGAGTCAGACCTGACAGAGTGTGACATCGATATCAGAGCAGCCTCACTGTACTCAGGAGTGTTCACGCAGATCTTTAAAGAGGAGAGTGGACTGCACCAGGACAAGTTGTTCTGCTTCGTCCATCTGAGTGTTCAGGAGTTTCTGGCTGCTCTTCATGTCCATCTGACATTCATCAACTCTGGTGTCAATCTGCTGTCAGAAAACCAATCAGCCTTCCGTTGGTGGGGGTTTCTATTTTGGAGCAAACCTAAACCAACACATCTCTACCAGAGTGCTGTGGACAAGGCCTTGCAGAGTCCAAATGGACACCTGGACTTGTTCCTCCGCTTCCTCCTGGGTCTTTCACTGCAGACCAATCAGACTCTCCTACGAGGTCTGATGACACAGACAGGAAGTAACTCAGAGACCAATCAGGAAACAGTCGAGTACATCAAGAAGAAGATCAGTGAGAATCCGTCTCCAGAGAGAACCATCAATCTGTTCCACTGTCTGAATGAACTGAATGATCGTTCTCTAGTTGAGGAGATCCAACAGTACCTGAGATCAGGACGTCTCTCCACAGATAAACTGTCTCCTGCTGAGTGGTCAGCTCTGGGCTTCATCTTACTGTCATCAGAAAACGATCTGGACGTGTTTGACCTGAAGCAATACTCTGCTTCAGATGATGTTCTTCTGAGGCTGCTGTCTGTGGCCAAATCTTCCAACAAAGCTCTGTAAGTGCAAATATAACTACTAACTGTGTCACATGAGCAGGATTGTTCTCAACTAATGAATGTCTAACTCAACTAGTTGCAAAATTTAGTCAACAACAATCTTTCCAATTGTTTCTTCAGTTTCATTGTCCCTCTACAGATTAATGCAGCCACGGATATATTTAGATTATATAGATTATAATTCATTTAAGGCTAAAATTAATTTGTGTAAGGTATTGGAATCCCAGAGGTGTGGCTGTACTTATTAAGATTTTTATAAATTGCTGTTAAATCCCACACAATAAAAAAACACTAATCGTTCAAAAGATGGTCCCATCACCCGAGATCCTAATACTTAATTGTTCGACTCATCAACTCAGAAAGAGCAACCATAGAAATATGATGTGTTTGACCCATAGACTATGTTTTTACACTGTAGGTGACAGAAACAGTTTCATTGTTTGTCTTTTTCACTAACTTTCTTTCAGGCTGAGTGGCTGTAATCTGTCAGAGAGAAGCTGTGAAGCTCTGTCCTCAGTTCTCAGCTCCCAGTCCTCTAGTCTGAGAGAGCTGGACCTGAGTAACAACGACCTGCAGGATTCAGGAGTGAAGCTACTGGCTGCTGGATTGGAGAGTCAACACTGTACACTGGAGACTCTCAGGTTAGGATTTTGCTTAAAGGAACCGTGTGTAGCAATTTGGGGATCTATTAACAAAAATAGAATATAATATTCGTAACTATTCTGAAACTAAGAATCGTGTTTTTGTTAGCTTAGAATGAGCCCCTCATATCTACATAGGGAGCGGGTCCTCTTCACGAAGTCTGCCATGTTGCTCCGCCATGTCTCTACAGTAGCCCAGAGCGATCAAACCAAACACTGGATCTAAAGATTGACTTTTACGGGTTTACCTGAAGGCCACTGTAGTTCTCCGACACGCTTGTGAAACTGCGGTAACGCCAGCCGCCATCTGACTTCCATTGCTCCTAAAGTTGTGTTATTATGGAAAGGATGGCGAACGGCGTTACCGTGGTTTTGATCTTGGTGGTTCACTTTACTGCAGTCTTGGAAAGGGAGGAGTGAGCGGAGGAGTACTCACTAGATGCAGCCAAATCTTACACACTGTTAGTTTAACAGATTAACAGATTTAAATAGTATTTGACATACAACTTCATTTGTATTTTAAAAAAAAGATACTAAGCATCTGCAAGATTTATCAAAAACTGTGGTACCAATTTTCCACGACAAATGATTAATCTTTCAGGAAATTTCATAATTTCTTTTCATTTTGCAGCAAAGGAAACATTCAACAATCATTGAAGCTGCTCTTATTATTTTTACATCCAACAGTGGATCAAATGATCATAAAAGCTGTTGCTCACAGTGATAGATCCACAGAGAATTATCATGACTTTGCACTACTCCTCATCTCTGCGCACCGTTGAAGCATCTTTCAGCTCATTGCTTTGTTTTAACAATCCACAACTGTGTGTGTGTGTGTGTGTGTGTGTGTGTGTGTGTGTGTGTGTGTGTGTGTGTCCAGGCTGTCTGGCTGTCTGATCACAGAGGAAGGCTGTACTTCTCTGGCTTCAGCTCTGAGATCCAACCCCTCCCATCTCAGAGAGCTGGACCTGACCTACAATCATCCAGGAGACTCGGGAGTGAAGTTGCTTTCTGCTGGACTGGAGGATCCAAACTGGAGACTGGAAACTCTCAGGTATAAACGAACAACAAGAGCTCACACACGGTTTCTCTGTCACACTGACAAGCTGAGGACTGTTGGTTCACAGTCTTCACCAGCAGCACTGCTGATAACAGTGAAGACAGTCACTGATGTTACTGAGAGTCCCTGTCCCCCCTGAGACTGACTTAACTAATATCAAACTGGATCTGGTGTTTATCATTTATTGACGCCTACTTCATGATCTTTTTTGACAAATATGGTCAAGAGTTTATAAACCATAATACAAACTTATCAAGAAGATCAAAGTTTATTCTTGACCTTGGAAGAAGCAGTTAACAAAACAGTCTCAGCTGAAGGTCCTTTTTTTTAGCTTTTCTGGAGCTTTCGATCATAATACATGATCCTCATCAACAGATGGAGTTTGCCCAGTTGTCATGAAATTGTAAAGGTTCAAACATAGAAATAGAATAGGAGTAGAACGGACATTGAACTGTTTTTCGGGGTCATTTGACTAGTACAAAAGGATATGGCGATTGTTGTTAGTTGTTATGGTGACAACACACGTCAGTGGGGGTGTAAAGTGTGGTTGCAGCAAGAGAACGGACATTGACCTAGAGACGGGTGGCTGGCTAGTTAGCTAGGTAACTTGTCCTTATCCAGAGTGATTGGGATTGAGGCGGAGTGACCGTTTGACCCAGCTGCTGTACAGCTCATTTTCTGTAACCAGTGTAGCATTAAAGCCTGATGGGTTTAGCAAACAAGCTAACTAGCCAGCTGTCTGTTAGTTAGCAAGCTGGCTAGCTAATTCTACCACGCTTTAATGCTACACTGTTTCTAATTGAAATCTCCAATAGTAGGATATTGTGTGCCTGGAAGTGTATCCATATGACTAAAGCTGAGCAGACACTGTGTTTTTGTTAATTTACGTTTCAAGCCACAAACCAATTCCCAGTCAACCTTCCCAAACTTGATGAAGTGGTAGTAAAGGCATTGGATATCTCCCTATGTGAGTCCCAAACGGTGATAGCTGTTTAGTTGAGTCTGTGTATGAAATGTGTTTTAGTCTTAATGGCGGATCCAATTGAATGTTTATGAAGATCATTGATAGGGAAGCTTCTTCTTTTGTTTCTTCTTCCAGGGTGGAACATGGTGGAGAGCAGTGGCTGAAACCTGGTCTGAGGAAATGTAAGTGTGTGTTCACTTTGAAGTAGTTTAAATCAAAAGCTTGTGTATCTGCATTCAGTTCTCAGTTTGAAAGAAGTGTTAGATGATAAACTGCTGCTGTATTGTGTCTTGTTCTCTCTATCAGATGCCAGTGAACTCACACTGAACACAGACACGGTAAACAGACACCTCAAACTGTCTGACAACAACAGGAAGGTGACACATGTGAGAGAGGAGCAGCCATATCCTGATCATTCAGAGAGGTTTGACTACTGGTATCAGGTGCTGTGTTGTAATGGTCTGACTGGTCGCTGTTACTGGGAGGTAGAGTGGACGAGGAGGATGGATATATCAGTGAGTTACAGAGGAATCGGAAAGAAAGGAAATGGTGCTGAATGCAGGTTTGGAGGGAATAAACAGTCCTGGTGTCTTTTTTGCTCTGATGCTGACGGTTACGCTGTCTGGCACAATAATGAAATCACAGACCTCGCTCAATCCTCCTCCTCTTCCTCCTCCTCCTCCTCCTCCTCCTCCTCCTCTGTCTCTAACAGAGTAGGAGTGTATGTGGACTGGCGTTCTGGCACTCTGTCCTTCTACAGAGTCTCCTCTGACACACTGATCCATCTCCACACCTTCAACACCACGTTCACCGAACCTCTTTATCCTGGGTTTGGTTTCTGGTTGTCTGATACCTCAGTGTCTCTGTGTTCACTGTAGGAGGGAGAGTCTCCTCTTGTGTTGAGATACACTCACACTGCTGACTGTGGAGCCAAGGGGGTGTAGGTGCGTTATATCAGATTTTACAGGAGAGCCAAAACAAATTTTGATCAAACTTGAATCAGCTGCTGTTGCCATGTAATGAACACAATATTTGATATTTTTGTGTCATCAGATTGGGCATCACTATAAAAACAATATTGCTACATTTTAAGAAGAAAAATATTTATTAAACGTTTTAAAAATGGCAAAAGAGTGAGATACGCCTTTTTGGCACAAACATTTCCCCAATAGACTAATGCAGAATATGTAAATATGTAAGTAAATGTATTAAAAAAAGGTTGATGTACATGCATTTATACTAATTAGCTGATGTGTTCTTAGAGGTTTTTAAAAGTTTTTAACAGAAAAATCAGCATCAGTTGATTTGACTCGTTCTTGTCGCCTAGAATTTTAGAGGCCTTGGTGAAAGTTGCTGAGCATTACTTGAAGATAAAGATAAATTATAGCTGCAGCGTTCTGAACCATTAGAAGACTTTAAGTAAATTTTAGACTGAATGGATAAAGATTACTCATACTTGTCCCTTCTCGGAAAGGATATGGAGGGTGGGTACCTGTACAGCACCAACAGAACACTTGTGACCGATCAGTCACAACAGTAAAAGGTCGCCCCCCCAGGTAGTGCCTCCATTTCTTTAGCGGCAACACAACAATTGGACACTCCTGTTCTGTAGTAATATAGTTCCTATCAGCTTTTGATTCAGGCTACAGCTAGCACATTTCAGCTTAAGGATGGACGGGGACACCAGCTGTGTTTATAGAGCATCAAATACAGTTTGGCGAGCTGGCTTTCAAGCATTGAGAGGCTCTTTCAGCTGGGACAAGTTTGGCACAACTCTGTGGTACAATGCGGCCTTTCCAAGGAACGTCTGCAAGAGCTTTTCATGTTTTAGCATCGACCACCGTAGTTCTCCTACACATTTGACACACGCAAGGAGTTTCAGTTGCAATCTGCAACCTCACCGCTAGATGCCACCAAATCCTGCACACTGTACCTTCAAGCTGTTTTTTCGCTTGAAACCATGACAATGATATATGACAATGTGATGAGTGTATTTTACTATATAAGATCTGTGACTGCTTCTGGGCAGATTGTTCCATCTTCTGTCTGACCAATGCGTTGTAATAAAACAGCTTTTAAATAAGGTCGATATTGTGGCCTGATGAAAACCTAATGAGTGATTCTTTCCGGCATGTCATCCACACCAGCTAGCAGCCTATATA